>VYZS01014681.1:2776-13968 GCA_013400695.1 Neodrepanis coruscans | reverse complement strand
GTGGTAAAACCACCACACTGAGGGATGAAAAAAAGTAGGCATAGATTAAATCAAGAGAAATTCAGGCTGTAGATAATGACAACCTGTTTCATCATTAGGAAACAGTGGAAGTGTTTGCCAAAATACTTTATACAGTCTCCATTCTTGGAGGTTTTTGAGACTCAGCTGGATAAACCCCTGAGTGATATGGTGTACTCTCACATTAGCTGTCCTTTCTGGGACCAGGAGGCTGGACTACAGACCCCCTGAGTTCCCTTCCTAGGAACCCAGGTTAGACATGAATTACTCAAGGATTCAATGAGTTCACAGGAACTGTATCCACAGGGAAAGAAGACAGTTCTGGTATATATGGTTTATCCAATAAAATGATAAATCTCAACTTATACTGGGAGCATGAACCAGAGTCCAACCTACAAATGTCCAGCTGTGCAGTAACAAGTTGACTGTAGTTCCATTCTCTCCCTTATTTTCTCTCCTTTAGGTCTCAGCAACCACACATTCTTAGTTGCTCTGCTTTAACAAGAAGGCTTGCGTATTTGAAGTCTTTTTTGGACAACAGAAAATGTCTTAGTGGGTTTCTTTTTCCTTTCCATAGCCTCCTTCCCAGAGAAGGAGGCCTCCAAAGTAAATGAGAAATTTGGGAAGATTGTGAAAATAATGCTTGCAGAATGTCTTGATAAGGTACTCATATATAAAAATAATTTCTTGAAAGAAAATGTAGAAATTCCCCTACTTCACTATGTTATTTTCAGTCCAGACACACAAAGATGAAATCCCAGAGAAATATAATACAGATATTCTCATTTTCCCAAAGGTTTCCTTTATATTTTTAATATGATGTCATTTACACATACTTCAAAATTCTTTTACACTTTGTGATGGCTGTAAAGGGACTGTGGTTTAAAGAAAAATCAAGTCCCAAGAAATCTTTGTCACATTCAATAAAATCAGAGTACCAATGGAGAGAATTTTAATTAAAAACTTCAAATAAACTCTGGGGAATCCAATCATTTGTGAACCTAAGCATAACAGAAAAAGCCACAGCTCAGCAGCCTACATGAGTAGACTCAACTCATTTCCTAACAGTGTTCTTGCAAAAAGTGTTGCCAGAGATACTCTGTATCCTCGTGCTTCAAGAAAAAATTAATAGGCATCTGAGGGCAGGAAGAACCATCTCTTACAACAGAAAAATGAACGGTAAATTAGTGGCTTTGGATTGCAAAGCCCTCTTCCCTAAATTGCTGTTGTAGTTCTGGCTACAAAAGGCAGTTCCTTCCCCAAACTCTTTGGCTGCAAACCTTTTCAAGACAAAATACATTGCCATTTATGTCTCCAGCTCAATGGGATATCAGGAAAAAAATATGTCTCCAATGAAAATCTAGCAGAAGATGAACATTGCCAGTAGTAAGCTTTGCTGCCTGTTCCTCCTATCTGCCATAACAACTTCATTTAAAGGAACCCATAGGTCAATCTGGCAGCATCAGAAGACACTTTTCTCTCTAACTAAGGAAACAAAGATCAAATACTGAAGAAAAAAATACAAGATGGTTTTAAAAGATACATAGTTTGGAAAGAAGAACAAAGAGGAAGATAATTGCTAGTTAGGTATTTTACTTTTTATAAGGGACTCATTTTACTCTGCAATCACATTTAGGGATCATATTCTTATGACAAATATGATACCACGGGAAGAGTAGTTAAAGAATTATTCCACCAGTGTTGATCTTATATAACTTCCATTTCCTCTTTAATTTTCAAATGCTTGTAAGATTGTAATATGTAATTTTAAGATTCGAGCCCATCCTAGAAGTCCTAAAAGTATTTAGAAGAAATCTAATTATAGCCACTAAAGCAAAGCAGGCTTTTAAAAAAAATAATTGTACACACATGTAAGACAATATCTTCATTTAAAGACTAAGTACTTATACTGCATGGTCTAAATAGACCCTAGATCTGTACTTTTTGTTCCTGCAGTTAACTTCTTTCAAAAAACTGCTTCTTGTTTGGGAATAGTTGGCTTGTAGGACTGATGATATCCTTTAGCTCAGAGTTTTATGTCCAGTCAAAACACTGTTTTTGCTGTGGAGTGCATTTTGGAAAGCCAGAGAAAATATGGCCTCCTGAACCTCTCTGTCCATTTTCTTCTGGGGAATGGGGATGATTACAATACAGCTATATGGAGTTGTACAATACAGATCTGTGGGAGCTACACGTATCTGAAAATAAGATGAAGCTCTCACTTCCTTTGCATCAGACAAATTTTTGGCAGAGGAGGCAACTGAGAACAAGCTGACTAATTTGGGGCAGCACCTACCAAAGGGGAGGTGCAGGCTAGTTAATTTATGTTTCTCACAGGACAAAGGCTGTTGGCAAGGTTGAATTTCTGGTTATTGGTTAAACTCTCTCATGCAAGGTATTATTTTGCACATTACCTAGGAAATATGGCAGAATTTCCATCATTATCAGTCTCTGAGAACCTTGAGACGATCATAGTTATTGTTCATCTTGCCTTGAGAAAGGGACTGTTTGACTTTTCAGATCCTTTGCATTCCTAGTTTTCTGTCACTTGTAGAGAATTATTTATAAACCAGATAGAAATTACATTTATCAAGTGCTTTACACTGCACTAGATTATTAAAATAACTTCCATAATCTTTAGCACAAAGAAAAAAAATGCTTTAAAGAAGATGTAATATATAAAGGAACTATACTTTTTACAGTATTTATTAACTGTATATAATTTTCTTTGCTGTTTTTCAGACTTATTTACTTATCATAAAGCAAGGATTATCTTTATTCTGTGTCTTCATTCAGTGCCTAATCTGTTAAAATTTCACTTCTTGTTGGCCCACAGGCACCTCTATGAATAAAATTAGCAAAAATAATAAATTATGGGGTTTAGTTTTTGTCAGCGTTATAGAGAGGGTCCTTATTTTTGTTTTGACTTCAGATTTTAGCAGATTCCCTCCTAGGTATTCTGGAGAATTTTTATGCCTTTCAAAAAGCTGTGTACACATCACAGGGCTTCCTCTCTACTTCTTAAATATTTTACTAAAAATCAAATGGTGTAAAGTTAAGGACATTTTTAAAGCGAAGTTTAGAAGCAGCAATGCCTGAAAGCAACAGCTGAGTTAGTGCTATCAGACAAGGGGTAAAAGTAATTTTTTCTTTCTGTTAATAGATTGCCAGTAATGTAAATAGCACTTCCTTCCTACCTGGCTTCTCATTTCTCATTAATGAAAAAAACCAAATCAAACAAAAATTAAATACATGTTCAATCAAAACTGGAAACTGGCAGTAATAGTTTCCCCGGCATAAGATTATCCAAAACAAAGCTAGTAGTGGTGACTACCTGTAACCTAGTAGTGTATTGGTCTTCAGACTATGAGAGACCAAATTACTTTACAAACTCATGTACATGTTATGCAGAGATACTACCTATATGTGTGTCAGCAAATACTGGAATCTGGAGGGGGGAAGGGAGAAAGAAAGAAGACATGCCGTTGATATGCAAGACTGCACAGCTGTTTCAGAAAAAAAAAAAAAAGACAAGAAGTTAAGAAAGAATTCTGTTGTAGGTTGAATTTATGAACACGGTGCACAGAATCTAGCCAGGTCACAAGGCCGTGTGATTCCTTCTAATCACACCCTGATTGTTGTTTCAGGTCTCTGAATTTATATCTTATCTAGATTCCTATCTAAGTCTGAAGAATGCAGGACATGGCTCAAAGGCAGGGTGAAAATGACTTACAGCAAGGCCAGGTGCAACCATTCTATAGATGCAAAGGCTAAGTAGCCATGTGCTACTTCTGTATCATGGGATCTCAGCACTCTGTACCCACTGATGCTGTTGCAGAGGCTACAGTTGCACTGTCTCTGTAAGTACACTGAAACTGTGGATGTTAGAGCGGGGCAAAACCACTCCTGTCCCAATATAGGACAGAACATAGTCCACTACACAGTGGGTGCAGTCTCCAGGACTGATTCTCAATTTATTGATGCTTCTGGGAAAGATGCATCCACTCTCGCATCACCAGTACTGTTGCTCACGAGAGTTCGTGTTTCCAGTTGTATCCCACACTACTTCTGGTAAGGCCAGCAGTTGAGGTTGTGTGATAGCTAATATGCTGGAAATTAATTGGGGTCTTCCAAATGCAAAGCACTCAACGTCAAAATCAGGCTTAAAAGGCAAAACACTGAATGCAGGTACCAGCTGTTAAAGAAATTAAAATAAGTTCTTAGAAGTTTGAATCCATCCAAGGTTCAAATTCTTTCCCCAGTGCTGAAGGCTAACCTCTGCCACTTAAATCAGACACAGACCTTTGCAGGGGAGCCGTACCTTTTATGGCAACAGTCTTGGGAGTGAGATCAACCAGAGAAAGAAAGGGATGCCAAATTATCATAGGGGGTATGGCATAAATTAACCCTTCCAGTGTAAGAAAAGTGTTTCTGTGTTCAACTGAAACCAACGTAGAGCTTGAAGTCCCTACTGGAGATCCATTCTGTTTCTGCAATGTGCAGCTGTCTGCTCTCTTCCACTCACAGAAGCAGAAGGGAGCATATGGTTTTGTACATTTATCTTCTGTGGCATGACCTTTTTACCTCTGCAAGGAAAAGGAGTGTTGAAAAAATCCTACCTTTTCAGTGGTGTATTAATCCCCAAGTGCAAATTCATAGTCTTATAAACAAGACACTTGAGTTTGATTTTTATTTAACAGAAATCTTAGCCCAGCAAATATGATTTGTGATTATCACATTTCCAGTGTACTATATTAAAGTGACAACTTTAAAAAATCTTTACAGATTCCTTTTATAGCAATCTATTTTCCCATAAATAGGTGAATGAACTCATTGAAATAGATTTCATTAAAATGGATGTTTATTGATAAATATTAGATAACTCAATTATTATAGGAATAGCACACAACAAGGCATGTATTACTTGGCCATTAGTACAGGTTTGGGGGAGCTGAAGTTCCCCAACATTAAGCTTTTTGAAGCACAGTAGGTACGTTTTAATAGGCCATTAAAATATGGTATCTTGTGTCTTTCTGCAATATATTACGGTGTGAAACAAACTGCATTTCACTGAGAGCATAATGACTGCTTTTGGCCTAAAAAAGTGGATGAGAACACTGTGTTCCATAGATGTTTCTCCCTGATGACATAGAACTTCATGGAAAGATGTGAGTCACACTGGGTAGGAATCTGTTGCCTAAACCAAGACATTTTTGACACTGCAGGCATCCTGCATGGTGTTCAGCTGTCTTTGCAGAAGGTGCCAGCCTCTTCTAGATATCTCTTCATCTTCACTGTCATATCTACAGTGATGTCTTACATACTTTATGTCATCTAAAGGACTTCATATGCCTACTTGTTGGGATCTGACTGACTACCATTGCAACCTCTGCCTCCTATAATAAACCCGCTAGACTAGTGCATAAATACTTCACCCATGAGCTATGGATAGAGAGACATACGGATAGGCAGGTGGATAGGTAAACTCTCTCCAGACTTTCCATGGAGCTTTGCTATTGAGACCTTCTGGTTCTTCCAAGGTGATAGGAAATAACTAATGGAGCTGCTCTCAGTGCAGTCAAGCCATCTGATGCATTTTTCATCAAGAACTTTTGTTGCCTCAAAGTTTAGTTCCTGCAAGGTCTTCTACATGAGCTCTTTGGCTCTTCCTGAGAAGGGACTGAACTAAGAAAAACTGCCAGCGAACACCTCACGAAGCTTCTCAAGTATCTCAAGTGTCCTCTCTGTGGACATCTAACAATGACAGGAGTTTCAACCCAATGCGTTGAGGTTTCCACATCCTATCACAGTTCAGGCAGTCTTAGCAGAGCTCAGAATTGCATAACTACAACTGCTGCAGATACTGGAAAGAAGGGGAAAACTAGCTCTTAAGCCAGAACAGATTTATTTAAAAATGTTCTAAATGTGCCTGTTACTTTAGTGGTCTCAATACACATTTTCTTAGTTTAGTGTGTAAACTTGTACAGCAGACAGTTATCTATTTTTGTGTCTAGTATTTTATCTGATCTTAATAAACATATAGTAATAAACTATCCTAAACATGTATGCTGTGATAACTTACAAATATGGCAAGGCTTTTGAGTTTTTTAGTGCATTAAAAAAATATTACATTAGTGCTTCAAAAATAGAGTGAAGTAAATAAGTTCTGACAGTATAAAGAAATGTTGGAGAGAATAGAAGCAAGTTAGTGAAAGAGCATCTCTGTTTATTCAGAAGAGTTTGATGTGCTAACTGTTAAACATTAATGTATTATCTTGATGGATTTTGTACCTACACATTTTAACATCACAGAAAAAGCTTTAAAAATAGCACACTGTGATATGTGCCTCATTTATTAAAAATGTATGGGTAAAATAGATTGCATTTTTCATTGTTTTCACATTCTTGTCACTGTTCTGATAGTGAAAATCACAAATTCTGTTTCAAAGCTGAAAATGAATTGCAGTTGTCATTAAATGTAGGTGTTTATATACGTTATTAATTGACAAAATAGTACACTGTTCTTTGCAACAGAATGCTTCATATGTACTCTGGAGATCTGAAAGCTGCCCTAGAAGAACGGAAGAGCACTTATTAGTTTTTGAGACATGAAGAACACAGCATATGAAGAACTTACCTCTCTTGTGCCTTTTTACATTAATAGCCTGAAATAGTTTTTACTGTGTTTCAAATATTTAGTCAAATTTCATCAATAACTTTGGCAGCTGAAACAAGGTTCTAATCCTTCTGATAACTTTTACAAAGTGTTGAAAACAAATGTCCAAGGTAGATGATGAAATGAAAAGCATCCAAAAGATTCTACGCCTTATGTCTGCCTTCTAGTTCTGCTAGTGGCCTAACCAGCTTTCATTAAATTCAGTAGGAGTTTCAAACTCCATCCATTTCTTGGGATCAGGACATTAATTTCTAGCAGAAATGTTTTATGTAAAATACATCTTCTGTAAAAATTAAAAAAACCCTTTCCTGTTTAGGAAATATTTTGCTCCAGAATTTTTTAACTGGTTTGTATCAAAGGAAATCAGAATCAGCACTTTTATATTATTATAGGAAACTGAAGATAGGATTGGCCTGTAATTATCTTGCTCATTCCAAAATAATCTGAATCTTAATAACATACAATTGACTGTTCCCTTTCAGGAATCAAAATACCGGCAATTAAGACAGACATTCTATTAAAGCAAGTATGTATGCAGATTCTGGCAGGTAATAGAAAAAGAATAAAAAATAGAATGAAAGCACAGAATGAACACTGTCTATATTTAATTTTCAAATTTCCCAGTAAGGGTTTTTCAAAATGTTTCTGTTGGTTTAATAGGGAAATATAGAATGCCCTTTTTTGGTCAAAACATTGTCTTTTAATTCCCTAGTGTGGTATCCTGAACCAGCACAGTTGACTAGTAACATCACTTATTCTGTATGTACACTAATAACACTAATGTGTTATAATAATGCTTATAACAAGATGTCCTCCACATTTTTCTCTAATATGTGTTCTTTATTTTGTCTTACTACCTTTTNGTCCAAGGTAGATGATGAAATGAAAAGCATCCAAAAGATTCTACGCCTTATGTCTGCCTTCTAGTTCTGCTAGTGGCCTAACCAGCTTTCATTAAATTCAGTAGGAGTTTCAAACTCCATCCATTTCTTGGGATCAGGACATTAATTTCTAGCAGAAATGTTTTATGTAAAATACATCTTCTGTAAAAATTAAAAAAACCCTTTCCTGTTTAGGAAATATTTTGCTCCAGAATTTTTTAACTGGTTTGTATCAAAGGAAATCAGAATCAGCACTTTTATATTATTATAGGAAACTGAAGATAGGATTGGCCTGTAATTATCTTGCTCATTCCAAAATAATCTGAATCTTAATAACATACAATTGACTGTTCCCTTTCAGGAATCAAAATACCGGCAATTAAGACAGACATTCTATTAAAGCAAGTATGTATGCAGATTCTGGCAGGTAATAGAAAAAGAATAAAAAATAGAATGAAAGCACAGAATGAACACTGTCTATATTTAATTTTCAAATTTCCCAGTAAGGGTTTTTCAAAATGTTTCTGTTGGTTTAATAGGGAAATATAGAATGCCCTTTTTTGGTCAAAACATTGTCTTTTAATTCCCTAGTGTGGTATCCTGAACCAGCACAGTTGACTAGTAACATCACTTATTCTGTATGTACACTAATAACACTAATGTGTTATAATAATGCTTATAACAAGATGTCCTCCACATTTTTCTCTAATATGTGTTCTTTATTTTGTCTTACTACCTTTTGAAAGACAAATATAAAGGCGAAAAGTGGTCTATGTAAAAATAACCAAAAGAGTAAAAAAATAATACTGCATGCCAAGATGTATAGCTCCTATCTGCACTGCTTCACACTGCAAAGCCAATTTCCAGCACTGTGGTGTTTTATAAATATGTGTTTGACAGCTCAGTAGCGAAGTATATTCCCACTTTGGGCGTAACACTGCTGTTCTGCAGGGTGTTGATTCATTGTGAGTTACTCCAATTGGCAAGTTAATTAATGTCAGTCAAAAAAAGAGTTATAAATATCTCTAGCACTACACTTTTCCTTTTGCTTCTTGAGCCCTACTACGTATGGTGGTTTTGCCTTGGACATGATAGTTAGCTTAGCTTGAATTGTGTCTTGCTTAAGTTGATCATTTAAGCAGTCAACCCTTGTTTAACACGGTGGCTCCTTCTGAAGGGCACCTGAAATCGCAGTCCCTTGTGGCTCAGGAGGAGCTCACAGGCAGATGGTGTGTGCTTTTGTGCTGGAAAAAGCTTGAAAAATCACACAACAAAATGCTTAAACTAAGATTCCACCTCAGTCATATCATATGTCTTACAGAATTTTTCAACAGTGTTTCCCAAACTGGGGGTCTCATGAATATTGTCTGGAAATGGCTCTACTGGGTTGCAAAACACTGGGAAAAAATGTGATTGCACCAAATCAGAGTATTCTTATCAGATGACATGTTCTTATCAGAAGAGTGCTCATAGGACTGGACAGGGAAAAGCACTGCAATCACATCTGTGCAGCAGCACTGCAAACATCTTTTATTTGCATTCAATAATTTGCAGGTCCCCAGTCCATACAAACATCTGCAGATGACATGTACACCATTCTGTGCCCCTGAGGGAGTAGGNACTTTTATATTATTATAGGAAACTGAAGATAGGATTGGCCTGTAATTATCTTGCTCATTCCAAAATAATCTGAATCTTAATAACATACAATTGACTGTTCCCTTTCAGGAATCAAAATACCGGCAATTAAGACAGACATTCTATTAAAGCAAGTATGTATGCAGATTCTGGCAGGTAATAGAAAAAGAATAAAAAATAGAATGAAAGCACAGAATGAACACTGTCTATATTTAATTTTCAAATTTCCCAGTAAGGGTTTTTCAAAATGTTTCTGTTGGTTTAATAGGGAAATATAGAATGCCCTTTTTTGGTCAAAACATTGTCTTTTAATTCCCTAGTGTGGTATCCTGAACCAGCACAGTTGACTAGTAACATCACTTATTCTGTATGTACACTAATAACACTAATGTGTTATAATAATGCTTATAACAAGATGTCCTCCACATTTTTCTCTAATATGTGTTCTTTATTTTGTCTTACTACCTTTTGAAANTCATATGTCTTACAGAATTTTTCAACAGTGTTTCCCAAACTGGGGGTCTCATGAATATTGTCTGGAAATGGCTCTACTGGGTTGCAAAACACTGGGAAAAAATGTGATTGCACCAAATCAGAGTATTCTTATCAGATGACATGTTCTTATCAGAAGAGTGCTCATAGGACTGGACAGGGAAAAGCACTGCAATCACATCTGTGCAGCAGCACTGCAAACATCTTTTATTTGCATTCAATAATTTGCAGGTCCCCAGTCCATACAAACATCTGCAGATGACATGTACACCATTCTGTGCCCCTGAGGGAGTAGGTTGGGGTTAGGTGACAGCTCTATGACTGCATCCCTCAGCTCAACCGCCTTGAGCTTAAATTCAGCTTTGCTGAAAGTGACCATGGAAGTCTTCCTGTGTCCTGTCCAAGAACTTACATCAACAGCACTTTGCAGTGAGCTTTTTTAGCTGGATTCTTTCAAGTGAGACTTTTCTGTCAACAAACTATATTGTTCCTGGTGCTTCTCTCTTGGTTTCATGAAAAATACCAAGTGCTGCTCATATCTGTCAAACAGCTAGACACCTGGGCAAGGGATGCAAGCATGTGGAGAGAAAGACTCATGCACAGCCAGAGCATTTCCCATCAGCCAATCCTGATGCCTTTGTGCTCTCTGTTCACTGCTACAAATCCTTTCCAAGCAAGCCCTCTGCCCCCACACTGTCTTTAGGAGCTCAGGTGCTTACCACAGAGCACAGTCTCCCACTCTCTGGACCAAGTTCAGGAAAGACAGGCTTTTAAATGTCTCGGCTTAATTACGCACATTATTTATTGGCTCCCACATCTTTCCATTGATTGTTATGTCAGAATCTAATTTAACAGTAGTGGAGTGACAGTGAGCAGAGGGCACCCAGGGGCTTAAGGCACTTGCATTTTTTCCTAAAATATCCTGAATCATGCTGATAATTTTGTTTCTCTCTAAAGAATGGGAGAATATGCATCAAAATTGGAACTAAACACTCTGACACATAAAGTCAAGGAGAGTTTTGCCATCAGCTCTAGTGTAGCATGATTAAACCATAGCTGGACAGCTGCTAATAAAGTAAAAACCTGCCCATGTGTTCATCCATTTTCATAATACCCAGATATGTGCATTTACCAGCCCANTTTGGCATGAGGAGGATAGAAATAATGAGTATGAGTGAGAAGATGGGAGGAGAAGGCAAAAGAGATGACTAGAGCGTTGATATTGCTTGCGACTGACAGCCTCAGGAAAACTAATTAGGGCTGAGGAAGCTGATGAATTCCGTATGAGAAAATGGAGTTTGAATATCAATAGGTTCCATTCCATTATTCTCAAAATTTAAATCTTTTATATCTGAAGGGGCTTAAAGTTTGGGGAAAAACATTTTCTTATTCTTGTGACATGAAAAACAATGCAGGGATTAGGAGGTAGTACTTTTTGCAGGGGTCCAAACCCATGTCTATCCTGGGAGTTAGTACAGCTGAAGAAT
>VYZS01014670.1:0-17022 GCA_013400695.1 Neodrepanis coruscans | reverse complement strand
GCCAGTGCTGTGGGGACCTGGGGTGGGGCCCGAGGTGCCAGCAGCACTGCCCACAGGGCAACCTTCCTGGCTGCAGCCCCGGGCAGCCGGTGTCACACCTGCAGCTCCATGCACCGGCTGCTGCTGCTGCCTCCAATGCATGGGCGCCGCACGTCGCAGCAGCAGGAGACTCTGTGTGCACTCCAAGTTGCAGCACATTCAGCGGGAGCTGAGGCGTGCCTGGCGGGGACTGTGCTGTGCCCAGCATGTTAGTGGTGCTGCCCCGTCGCTACTCCCGCCACACGCCAGCAGCACACTCTGAGCCACACCCAGTTCGCCGCCGCTCCCGGCCCCAGCCTGGTCATGGTGCTGACCATGGGCTGGGTTGGGCCGAGCTGTCCCCATGCTCATGGCCCCAGCAGCAGTGGCACGCTCCAAGCTGTGCCCAGCATGCCGCCACTCCCAGCCCTGGCCTAGCTCAGGCCAGGCTGGATCAGGAGCCACGGGATGGGCGGCTCCCGCCCCTGCTCTGCTGCCGCCCTAGCCATGCTGCAAGGTGCCGGCACATTTCACTTGTTCCCCTCTCTCAGGAAAAGAAAAAAAATTTTAAAAGGCACCCCCTCCCTTTCCCTGACTACCCCATAACAACATCCTTTATTTAAAAAAGGTTTTGCATGTAAAAGTTAGAATTGTTAGAATGAACAGCTCAAAATATAGCTGAATTTCAGACAGTTTCATATTAATTCCCTATTAATGTGAAAGTAACCTTACATACTAGCACATAGGAAGAATATAGAATGTGTTTTTACATAGAGTAAGTTCAGTGTTTCCAGCATTTGAAATTTGTTGATCACATTCCCATCAGACATTTTCTTCACTGTAATCAATATTTTTCTCCCAATCAGTCTGTAGTTATATATTTCTTACTGCCCTCTGTGGGCTTTGAAGTTTTTTTTACCCTTAGATATTGGAATTTAAATATCTTTGACTGAAAGTTCTGCCTGGCAGTTGGGGGCTTGGAAGTGAACATTTTACTTTAAGATTGTACATGTGCTGTTCTCAGTAGTGTATAGGAAACTTATTCAGCTCATGTATTATTTTCATGCATTATGTAGATTTGTATATGTGAGGGTAATTTGCTTTGTTTTCAAAGACATCAATAATTGGGCAATGTGTTATGAATAGAGTCACAGGTTCATATTACTATGTAAATGTAGTAAAACCTTCAGAAAGGTTTCCTTAGTTCTCTTCAGTAATAAAATTAATCATAGATCAGTTCCAGCCTTTTTTTGAAATTACTGAAGCTGTACCCCTAAGAAATAAAAAATTGTAGCTTTTCTGTTACTGAAGTATTGTAGGGTGTACTCAAAATAGATAATAGGAGATTTTTACTGTGGAGGAAGTGCATTCTCCTCCACCAGGAAGCTGCTGGAAGCATCTGTCTCTCAGAGAGCAGCAGTAAAAGCAGTGTGCTATTAGTGCTGCAATTAAAAACAAAAGAATGATGTGCAGCATACTATTTTGAGATCAATAATCAATCTAATACAACCCTTTGATTTCCCTCAGTCATATGGTTATTTACAAAGGCAGATGATGCAAGGTCTGTGGTAGTCAGTAGAGCTGGGCCAGGGCATGATTAAGCCGTTGTTTTTTTTCTGTAAATCAGTATAAAGATTAGAAGTATGCTTAAATCATCTATGATTTCACAGAAATCATGCATCCCACTATTGTAAACTGCAGTCAAGGTATGATTGTCTTTAAAAGGGAGGCCTCTGTTAACCAGCAGGCATATATCATGGGGGAAAAAAAATGCAGCTACAAGTTTTCTTTGGAACTAATTAAGAACTTTCCTTCTGTGCAATTTCCATGTGGATTTATAAAGCAAAACCCACTGGTTAAAAAAAAAAAAAAGTCTTCAATAGCTTTTATTAAAAAAACCTTTCTGAAACTAATGATATCTTGCAGGTGCTGTTCTAAGGAGAATTAGTTATATGCTTAAAAAAGAAAGACATGTCAGTGTTTCATACAGCCTTATGAATTTTCAATTGGCTCTGGGAAACATGGTTTGTAACCACCTAGAAAACTGGTCCAACCATTTAAAATGAAATGAAACAAAACAATGCAAACTAGGACTAATTAAAAAATAAAAGTTGAATCTCATTTCTTAAACATTACGTGGGATCCCTGATGTTCTTACGCTGGCAGAAAAATACAAAGGTGCAGTAAGCCAAAAAGTAAACTACTTCTGAGCTTTGCACTTTAAGAAGTGCAAAATTTAAATTAAAGCTACTGGAGAAAATTATTTTAGCTAAACTAAAATCTAAATCTATAGCATATGTGCTGTTATATAATGACATAGGCTGCCCAAAAATAGCTGGTCAGGGTATGTACTTGAAGTTGCATTTCAGTATTTTTATTCAGTCATCATGAAGGGTTGGCATCCAGCAAAAGGCATGTTAAGGAGCAGGGAGAATAATAAAAGGCAAGGAAGGCACAAAAAACCCCATGAAACATTCATGCATTGCACAGTTTGCTGATATATTAATGAAAATTAAGGAATCTGTCTACCTAATCAGATGTGCCTCTTAAGTACTTCACTCCTGGAATCACTGTGATAAAATTATCTTGAGATTTGGCAATTTCACCTTGGCTGTAACAGGATTAATTTCTTTTGCATGTTTTGTATAGGCTTGAGGAAGTGTTAACTACAATTGCTAGTTGTTATGGGTGTCCATGGGAGTTTATTGACAAAATATCAAGGTGGTGGAAGTTTTACTCTTGATGCTACAGAAAACCACATAGGTGTTCTGGGATCAGGAAGATCATAGTCCTGCTTATCTGTTGTAGTGCAGCACAATAATACCTGTGCATTTCTGTGTGGAGGTGAAAAAGGGGATGACTGACATGGCTGCTATAAGGCAATGCGAATGTGTCTCAGCTGCTGAAAATTTCATGTTGAACTCAAGCTTTGTTTGAAGGTAGGCTAAAAAATAAATAGACATGCAAAATCTCCATTAAAAATTCTCCAATACTATAAAAATGCTGAACCAACTTAAATAAAAATGAAAATCTTCTATATTTTGGTAAAATTATGTAAGAAAACTTCAAACTAAATTAAAAAAAGAAAAAAGGAGAAATGGGGAATTTTTTAGGAAAAAAATCCTAATATTTCTTTTTATATGAGAGAAAAAGCAGAAAAAACCCATCTCTCTTCTACACTTTTACATTGACATTATAGAACCAATTTACCCTTTCCTTAAAATATGCGTAGGTAATTAAAAAAATAAATTCAAAATAAATAAAAAATTGTTCAAAATTACAAAGGTGAAATATTTCAGAATTCTTCCATTCCACGTTGGAAAGAATGGTGGAAAAACAGAAAGGTATTTCTTTTATTCAACCTAATTTTTGAACGCTTTTAGTCCCATACACTTGTTCTGATGTAATACTCACAATAAATTTTCCCATTCTATATTTAACACCTGAATCTCCATATCTCTTTTTCCTGCTGCTGCGAATATCTGGTTCCCATCATATTTTCTTTGCTGAATGATTCAGAGATAAATGGCTGGTACTAGCAATATGACAAACAGACCATATCATATTCTTAAGTAATATTTACGCCAACAACAGACAGTGGCTCTGATTGTGTTTCTGTTATAGCAGAAACCTGCTGTTTCTCAGCAGGCTGGACACTTCTGGCATATTCTGCTTTCAGGCTCTGCATTGCAAATAGTTTCTTTTCAAAATGAAGAAAAAATGTTTACAAAAACAAGTAAAGGGTCACAGGTGCACATTACTGATTGTTTATACTGTGGATTTTCAAAGATTCTGAGTCACAGTAGATATTTTTAGCTGTGCTTTTAACCACTTTTTCTGCTACATTGCCTAGATGGAAATTATTTTAATAGGGGTTTGATCTTGGTGCTCATATGCATTTAGATCCTTTGCCAAATAAGTTAATCTCTCAAATTTCTTTCAATACACAGAGCTCTAGCAATCTAATTCTTGTACCATTAAACTTGCATTTTCAAAGGCATATTACTTACATGTCTTAGGACAGAAAGCTCTTTCATTATGTTTTTGGATGTATAATGTGCAATTACCAGTTGGATTGTTCTAAATTCCGAAAAGGGGACTGACAGGATTGATAGAAAATTTTTGAGGTTTCATAAAATAAATATTTGTGTTACTGTTGTTCTTGTATATCTTAAAGCATAATATACTATTTATTGTGGACTCAAATGAGGTTTCTGTACAAGAGGCTGAAGTATAACTTCTGTTTTTATGGGCAAAGTGAAGTTTAAATTGTATAAATTTTTTTAAAAAAATAGAAAATCATCAATTAATTTCAGATCTATCTTCAATCTTTGTTTATTTGTGAGTTCCAAAAGCAGATTGTTATTTTTATCTGTAAATGGATGACTGAGGAGAATTACTTCCTGATTACGTTTATTTATGATTTGTATCTTCTGATTGAAGTTTTAATTTAAGAATGATCATGTTTGGAGACATTTCAGAACAGACATATTTGTAGGAAACATCTCAGCAAGCAAAAGCCTGATAAGTGATGAAAATATTGACCTAACAGATCTTCTCTATTTCTTATTTCTGTGTATCCTCACCTAAATTCATACATACAATCAAGTCACACATTGATAATAATGAGTGATGTAAAACAAAACAGGTATTACAAAGTATTACCAGGGACGTGGAGAGCTCACTGTGTTAGAGGGGGAAGATCAGTTTGGCATGTTTAGCTTGGCAAAGCAGAAGCTGGGAGGAGAGATGATTTATTTCCCTAAATATGACATGGTGACTGGCAAAAGGAAGAACAACTTCTTTCTCTAATGGCAAATGTTAATAGAGGAGCACATTACTAAAAATTAGCAATTAATATATATCTATACAATTAAAAAAGAGAAGAGAATCACTATATGACAAAATGATACAATTCAGGAAATTTCATGTAAGGGATTGTGTGACCCCACTGAATGGAGAGGTCTTTCCTGTCCTGTTTCTGACCTCTTAGACAGCCCTCATCAAAAATTGCATTATTCAAGGTCTAAGAGATTGATCAATCCTTGAAAAAGAGCGTGAACCAAATGCATTTGTGATTAAACTTTTATATATGACACCAATAATGTAAATCAGGAATTTCATTATTATAAATTTTAAAGCATGCTGGAATCTCTGCACATTTTCATCTTAAAGCTCTAGTTCTCATTAGGGTTGTATTTGCTGCATCCAGGTATCATTTGTTATTATGCTTTTTTTTTTGTGGCTTTGCAAAGAACATATAAGGATATATATACCCTCAAAAGAACCTCTGAGCTTAACAAAGGGGTTGAAAGGAATATGTACATAGAAACTGGTGTTCTTTCTTTTTTTTTTTTTCTTGAAAGTCGTTTATTTACTATCCTGACTATTCATGAATTCAAACTTAAATTCTGTTATAATTTCTCCTGAAAATAATGTTTCCTGAATTATTTAAAGTTAGTGCCTGGAAAAACTTAGTACAGCTCTCTTTACTGAAGTGAAATTCTCATCAGCCTACATCAGAAAGTACCTCACCTGGATATGCTGTTATGGCATATTCTAATTTGCTATTCAATTAATGCATGTGAGAGCTGGACACTGATCATCCCACTGAATGGCCAAATAAAGAGGAACTCACTAAAACTAGTAAGTTTGAGGGCCATAAGACATCAATAATACAGTGCCTATCTAAATATAATGTTTGAGCCAAAAGTTTAATTACTCGACAGATAGATCATTTCTCCTGAAAACTGTAGAGGGAGAAGAGAAACAGAAGTTTCTTGTCTTGCTCAAAAACTGAAGGTCTCTCTTGCAGGGGTATGGATGTTATTAAGGACATTGTAAAATCAAACGTAAGCATTGCCAAGTAAAAGCCTCCTGACCTAGTGAAGCAGAAGCTCTTTTGCAGTTCCCACCATGCATATGGTCACCCAGATACTGTGAATGATCCTCTGTTCTTTGAAAAGATGTCAGTTTTCTGACCAGGTCCAAAGCCAGAACTGCAAAAGAAAGAGGTATCATGGATCCTTCAGGCAAACCCTGCCAGAATATTCATAAATCTGTCTCACTGATTCGTGAAATAAGGGAGTAGCTGTCTTTGCAATTTCTGTAGCTATAACCACTGATAATGTGGATCTCATCATCTGTTTCTTCATAGTTTGAGAACCCAGAGAGAACAAAGATTTAATTGATGTAGAACATCTGCAAGAAGTAAGAGTTTTGGATGTTCTTGGAGAATATGACACCACTTTGATGCTTATGCTGCCTCTCTTCAATTTTCCCCTTAGAGATGAAGATGTCCAGAAAAATAGGTGCCAGTTCATGTACATTAGCTTCCTCAAATAGCTATGGCATTCTAAGGTCTAGCATTTCTACCCTAAAGTGCACTGCAAACTAAGGCAAAGAGGAGCTGGCAATTGGGCACCACAGAATCTCTCAGAACTAGCATGATGAGAAAAAGGCAGGTGATGGCGTCAGCCTTGACATAAACACAGATAAGTTTCTGTCATATGTATGAGACAAAAAAGGCAGAGGGAACTTCCTAGAGCAATCCCATAATCTCTTCTCTGGGATGGTAAGTGACAGGATGCGAGGTAATGGCCTGAAGTTGTGTCAGAGGAGGTTTAGGTTGGATATCAGAAAAAAGTTCTTCACCCAGAGGGTGGTTGGGCACTGGAACAGGCTCCTAATGGAAATGATCACAGCACCAAGCCTGACAGACTTCAATAAACGTTTGGATAATACTCGCAGGCACATGATGTGACTCTTGGGGATGGTCCTGTGCAGGGCTAAGGTTTGGAGTTGATTATCCAGTCCCTTTCAGCTTTGCATATTCTGTAATTCTGTGATGTGTATATTGAAACTGCCAAATTTGAAGTAAACCCCAGACCACACAGAGTGAAGTGGCAAAACCCCAAACCACTGGTCATTCTGATCTACTCTTATTGTACCAAGTTACATGTTAATGTAAGTATAGCCAAACTTGAATAAGAATGTAAATGCTTTGTTATATAAGGATAAATCTAGAGTCTTAGTAGTTTTACAAAATGGTAAATGCCTCTGGAAAGTAAAAAATGTCAGTCAAACGTCTTGTTCCAAAGAGTGCACCTTGAACCTTCTGGAACTTCAAACCACAAAAATGGTGAGGAAACTGTGTTTAAGGTATGAAGTTTTTCCAGGGCTACATTTCTAACAATTCAGCTACTTCTTGCCTTAGGAATATGGTGAGCATGGCAAAAGTAATACATTAAAGCAGGCAACTTTTTAGAAATGGTAATGGTATTTTACAGTAAAAGCTAATAAAAATAAAACATTAAACTTTTTACAAAACTGCATTAGTTTCATTTTTCAAATTCAACATATAGATGCAATTAGAAGCTTTACTCTGGTGCTGTTCTTTGCTTTTCCAATATACACAATTATAGCACAATGATATGGCGCTTTCTTGAAGGAGACCTGGGGAAGGGGAAAACAGAAAAGAATGGACAGGTGGAATTCAAATATTTGTTGTTGTATCTCAGTGGTATATTGAACAGCTCTTATATGGTTCTGTGTGTATATTTTGTCTTCTGAAATTATAATTTTATAGCAAGCTAAGACTGTTCCTTCATTATAAGGAAACACATGAATAAAAAAAGCATGACAGAGCTTTAGAGACCCTAATAAATAGCACCAGCCATAACTGTAATTGAGAATACTCATTTCAGATCCTTCTGGGAAAGTATGTAGAATGGCAAATGAAATAAGCACTTTTCAATTGGGCATAGGATGACACAGTGCATTCCTAGCTGAGTTTGTGAGCATCATCAAAACTGATAATCTGCTAGCAGAAATAAAATTCATTGGAGACAAATGAAAAACAAAACCTAGCAATTTAAATAGAAATTGTTTGAATTTGTTTTGTTGTTTTTTGGTTTGGTTGGACTGTGTTGATGACTGGCAGAGTCCCACAAAAGAGGAGACCTGAACCAAGTTTCATGTCACTCTGGACATGCCAAAATTTGAGTATCTAAAGAGTCAGGTACCTATATTTGGCTGATAGAGGTTTTAGATGAGTGCTAACAAGATCTTATTTCTTTTCTATTAATTGTGTATTTCTTGTAAAACCCCATAACTTCCCAGTTGTATGAGAAGGATGGATGAATATAGTAAGGGAGGGTCTCTATAGTATGAGGGACTCTGATACTACGTAGTGGAATCCGTAAAGAAGCTATCAAGGAATGTATAGACTATGGTAATATAAGCACAAGTGCGTAGCCCTATGAATACCTACTTGTCCAATTTTTGTGGTATATTAAATGATCGGGAGATACCTCCTTAGAAGCTTTCTTCAAAAATTAATTATAACCTATGATTTTTGCTAGATGCACTCTAGAGCTGAAAGCTCAGGATATTTCATTTAACATTTTCTCTATTTAAACCAACAGATAAATGTTCTCTGGAACAGTAATTTTTTTTCCAGCGATGGTAAAATACAGAATTAAAAAATTCTAAAATGCACAGTTAATGTATTTTAGTGAATTCAGAGTTCTTTTCACCAGCATTTTCTGCAGTACTGTTCAAATTCTGATAATAAACACTACAGAAATGGATGTCTAATTTCTATAAAAGACCCCACTGTGGAATAGATAATCTTCCTCACATCTTCAGATCCAAGTAAGCAATGAATGCCGTGTGTGAATAGCAATGAAGACCACAATGAGTACAGTTTTGATATTAACGCTTCCTAATTATAACTTCTAGACAAAAATAAAATGGAAACTACTGTTTTCTTGTAATTCATTTTCTAACTTTTTCTAAAGTATCTAAAGTTCTTGTGCTTTTTATGATGTGCTTTCTTAAATTTTCAAACTAATCCAAGCAAATAGTCCAGAAGCAGAATCCAAAGCCCAATCTCCTGTGGATTTTTATCTCCTATGAATTAAAAGATCTGAATGAAATATTTGCTGTGATATGCAGGATTTATAACTATGCTGTCCTTTCTGGGTTCTCTAACGTTTGATAAATCATAAAGTGGCACTACAGCCACGTTTTTTTGTTTCCTTAATCATTCTGCTTGTCATAAAAATCACCTTTCTTAAACTCATACAATTTTCCTTGCTTAGAAGTTATCAAAAAGCACAGACAGACTGGAATGGACAGAGCAAGGCTGCAATTGCATAAATATTACTTACGAAATAAACTGGGAGAAAACACAAGTGCACCCAGACATTTGATCCTGCAGCTGAAATATAGTTTTAACACCTCTGTATATAATACTGAACTCCTTTGACAATGTAGATTTCTTGCCCAGGGAGAACGAGTGAAATAGAGATTATATCCAAAGATAATCCGTAACTCTATCTGTCATCTGAAGATAAAAACCACTACTGAAGATTTTCATGAAACCAGAGAATAAAACAAATAGTCCTTACATTTCCACATCATAGTCTTCACTATTTCTGGAAAGAAAGATGATGGCTTCCACAATGAATAAGACATCACATTGTCAAAATAACATTCTACTGAATATAAGCAATGACATCTTATCAGATTATTGACAAAAGCCTGGTGTATTTTAAAGAAGTATACACTTCAAGATAACATTTCCCAGTGACCGATTGATGAGAATAGTGAATCTGTTAACTAAGTTAGTTTGAATACAGTGCACTCAGTAGATGCCATTCTGGTACAAGAACGTGAATCATACAAATATTTGATGAAGTGAAAGCAAATGCTATACAAGAAGATATGTCACAGAAAAGATAAGGTCACCTTACTTTGACTTTACATTTATTTTGACAGCTATCTTTGATGTACATCTTCAGCTACCTGGCTTAGAAGTTTGTTTTGAAAAGCTTCCTTTAAAAGAAAGAAACTAGGAAAGGCTGAAGTACTTTCTACAGTAAAGCTGGCAAAGCATTTTAGAACTGTGAGCTGCAGCGTACACTCATCCATGAGAAAAAAGAATATGGCCACATAAACTGATTTCACCTCTCTTCTGCTGCACTCAAGCCTGTAACATCTTTACAGCACAGAAGCTGAATGACTGGTGGTTGGTAAGTGGACACTGGAGAGGTGATTTAGTAGCTGAAGCACAAAACATTCATGGCCCATTACCTGGCCCCCTCAACCACTAACTGTAAGAGGTAGGTTTACTTCTCTTAAACTGTAGAGAATATTCTAGAACAGCATATGATTTTATAAACCTCTGAAAATATTGTTCTGAATGTCATTCTTGACAGCGTTTCGTGCTCCACACTGCTTAATAGTGATTTAATTGTTTGATACTCCTCATGATAATCACAAACCTGTGGAACCTTTTCAGATGGTTAGTAGTATGTGTGGTTGAACTTTACAGCAGACATATTTAACGATGAATTCTTATTCAGTTATAATGAATTCTACAGCTTTTGAAACTGGCTCCATAGAGAAAGATGAAGCCAAAGATTTATGAGGTGTCAACATAAATTTAGTGAGAAAACTTTTATAATAAACTTAGGGCTTTCAATAAGGGGTGGTTCTGATCTATCATAAAAGAAACAAGCACCACAGGATGTACTGCATTGAATAGGACCTGCTATCTACAGGAAGTTACTTTAGAAATTTGTATTTATGATATTCATTATGGAATTCCATTCCTGTGAACTATTTCAGGACTTCACAATAACCTCATAGGAATAAATATCATTTCACCACTATATTTCCAAGTTTGGAATTTGGAGTGTTGCAAAATGAAGACAGCTTTGAGATAAAAGCATTCACTAAGTGGAAAATCTTTTTCTTAATAATTTTCACTATGCTACTGCCAAATCCTGGTAATGGCCAAACTCTTTCATTATCTAAGGTTTTGATAGTAGAGATCCGTATACCTACAGATCTCTTCTGGCAATGAATAGGAATATTCTTACAGCCACTGCAATGATGAGCTTCTCTTACATAAGGATTCAGAGACACAGTGTGTTTCTTTTATTTGGGTGAAGAAATGATTTTAAACCTGAGCAGATTTGGTTTACACCAGAATACAGCTAGAAGAGAAGGAAATGTCATCTCTCCTGTCTTCAAACAGCTTGAGCGCTCACCCAAAAATCTATGGTCTAATTGCCTCCTCTGCGTGACAGTTCTTGATCCCTGTCTCCCACTTCCCTGTAGGATATCCAGCAATCAGGCTGCTGGGTAGTCTAAGGTGAAGTGCTATGTTTGTCTCTTTTGCAGAAGCTGTTTCATTTTGCATGAAATAATCAGCAGCTCAATAGACTATTCAGTTAAAATGCAAATGTCACTCACAGCTCTAATGATGGTATTCAGCTGGGAAGGGGGATACTTGCAGCTAATGAATCCACAAGTATTTCAGATTGAATAAGCATTGGAGAAAAATGCACAACACAAGTTTTCCTCATTTCTGCACAAGTTTCCATATCAACAGGCTGGAAAGCAAAGCTCACTTTTACTTGCTCTCTTCAACATATACCAGATGGGTATTTAATTACTGCTAACAAGCAAAATAGTCTTGTAGATGAGAACTACTACAGAACACCAGACTGCCTCTGCTGCTCAGGACACTCTTCTGAGTGGTGAGGAGAGGCTCCTATACACTCAGGTGTGATGCACGTACAGGAGGGCATTCAGTGCCCTGTGACATTAAGTATTACTCATCTTTGGCTATTTTAAACAAATTACCTCTTAGCATTCTTGGCTCAATAAATTCTATTTTTCTTTGTCCTCTTCCCATCTTAGGGCTTCAGATTTAATTCAATAGCCAGGCAACAGAAAGTCTGCAGTTTGAGAATTGTCTCATTGCCAGCAAGTATAGATCTTTATGTTGTCCAAGAAGTTGTGGACGGGACCAAAACACACAGAACGGGAGGAGCCTTAAGTTTGGAAATTAAAACCTCAAATAATGATTGAGGATCCATGAAAAATACTTGATTTGTCTTTATTGTGTTTTCGTATAGCCTTCTGAAAAGATCTATAAAACCTGTTTTCTCTCAGCTTGCTTTATTTAAGTAAGCAGAAGAAACATGGGGGAAAGCCTTTTGAAAAGAAAGATATAGGGACTGAAGAGTCTGAAGCAATTAGTCAGTGGCATTACATCCTTTCTTTATTGCTGAACAATCTTCAATGAGATTAACTAGAGAAACAAAATTAGTTTAATAGAGAAATTCTGTAGGGATAAAATGTTCATGCTGTACATCTATAGTTACCACATAATCCTGTTTCAGCTGATTAGATTGCTTTATCAGAAGCCCAGGTAGAAATCTAGTGAAAGATGGAGCTCAGCATGATACTTCCAAATTAAAGTATATAACAGTAGTCTCAGGTCATGCTGGTTTGTGTGACTGTTGCACATGCAGTAAGAGTTAATAGCATTGCATTTCAATAAGCTGTCATGTCTCTGTATTGCAATTTGGATGTACTGATTTAGTGTGAGGTTATTCAGATAATGTAGAATGATATAGAAAAGTCTCAAGGTTTAGGCCCACATTGTCTAATAAAGGAAATAAGATTTAGATGTGAAATTTATCTGAGAAAAATCACCTGTGGTTTTTTTTCTAGCTAATATACAAAACATACCCCCTTTCATGGCTATGCTGAGTGCTGTGCTCCCTCTTAAAAAGTAATTTATAGTTCCCCTTCTCTTTGGGCCTTATTCATTTTCTGGAATACAGAAATACATTCCTTACTGATATTTTTTGATGATTCAAATACAGAGAATGAAGTGATACAGTAGTGCTGTAACTGGTATCTGGACAAATTACTGAACAGCTAGTTTTGATATGTTATTCACTATGTGCGTATTTGGTTGGAGTCGAATAAATTATTCTTTTATATAAAAAACTGTAGTTTGCCCCAGTCAATCTCTTTTCTTTTGAGGAAAAAACAAAAAAAAAAACCCAATAGCTTGATGTTAGATGAAGCAGTGATCATTCATATTTACCAGTAGTCTAAAGGAGATAAGATTTTGAATGGGAGTGGGGCAAAGACAAAAATCTTTGTCATGTAACTGTCACATAACTGTATCATGGTTTAACCCCAGCAAGCCACCAAGCCCAACACAGCCATTTACTTACTACCCTACCAGCAGGATCAGGGAGAGAATCAGAAGGGTAAAAGCTGGAAAACTCGAGGATTGGAATAAAGACAGTTTAATAAGGAAAGCAAAAGCTGTGCACAGAAGGAAAGGAAAGCGTGGAATCAATTCATTGCTTCCCATGGGAAGGGAGGGATGTTCAGCCATCTCCAGGAGAGCAGGGCCCCATCAGGCGTAACAGTTAGTTGCGAAGACAAACACCATCTCTCCAAATGTCCTGCCCTTTCCTCCTTCTTCACCCCACTTGAAATACTGAATATGATGTCACATGGTCTGGAATATCCCTTTGGTCAGTTTGGATCACCTCTCCTTGCTGTGTCTCCTCCTCCTGACTTCCCATGCAGCCCCAACTATTTTGACAGTGTGGCAGTACAAAAGGCAGAAAAGGCCTTGCCTTTCTGTAAGCACCGCTCAGGAATAACAAAAATATCTCTATCTTATCAACCCTATGTTCAACACAAATTCAAAACGTAGCCCCATAACAGCTACTATTAAGAAAATTAACTCTACCTCAGTCAAAACCAGGACAAAGTGTTACTGAGGTAAAGCCTTTTTTTATTGTGTCTACTTGTATCCTATAAAGGAGATTGTCAAATACTCAAAGGACAATGAAACATTTAGCTCTGTAATTCTTCTAAACCCAAACACGAAAAGGAAACATTACCCATTTGTAACTGCATTTCGGTTTGTAGCGTTACACCCTCATCTCTTGTCTGCAGACAACCATTTTCTGTTCTTTTTTAAAATGCCTAGATGCTTGAGGCTCAGTTTCTGTCAAAATGAGGAACAGTAGCTTAAATATATTGCCCCTCAGCCATTATGAACCAAAGTGGCCCATTTCTCCTTATAGAAAACAATTTAATAATAATGCAAAATACTGTATTTTTAGGAAATTATATTAACCTGAAATATTGGTGCAATGGAATATTAAGCCCATCTTTTTGATATTATGGCAAATAAGTCATAGATATGTAAAATGATAAAACCCGTGTCTCTGAGCTGGGATCTATAGCAGAAAGCTCAGAATAGCAATTGTGTAAATCAATTACCATGTACTGCTTTTTCTTTCTCTGTTACTACTGAGGCTCTCAGCACAGTGCCCCTGAGCTTCCTCCAGCCAATAGATTTTACTGAAGTACCATTTCAAAGCACAAGATGAAGTACAGTTGGTCACAAAATAAAATTTTAGCTGAGTATATGGGTGAGTAATCCTGCCTTCATTGTGTCTGCAGTATGCAAACAGAGCAGTGTCCAGACTAATAATACAACTGATGTGCTACTACATGTATGTCCATACACAGAAACACACTTTAGTATCTCTACATGATGTTTTGTTTTTTAACCCCATTAATTGGTAGAATATCTGATTGTATAGTGGTGTAAGTGTTTATAATTACAGAGAAGAACTAGAACTTATTTTAACAAGCATACCTCAACATCACTTACCAAGTGAGAGAGAAGATTGAGTTGACTAAAAAGTGGAATTGAAAAGTTCCATTCCAACAGTCTCCTGAAAAATGTGAAAACAGCAACTAGTAAAGCTCATTTTTCATGTCTTTTCTTTCTTTTTTTTTTTTTAACCAAGAGACCTAAACCACATATATTTAAAACCACAAAAAAAGGAATCATCAAATAAGCTTTCTCAGATATGCATGCTGATTTTTAATAAAGTCTGAAACACAAGGGAAATTACAAACAATTGGAAAAAAGCTTATCTTAAGCCAATATTTTAAAAGGGCAAAATACCCATCAAATCTCAATCCTGGCAAATAATAAAATGTTTGACATCATCATTAATAAATAATTTTATTCCTCTCTTCTTAATACCAAATAATTTTTTTCAAACTAACTTAGTAGTTCTAGTTGATACATAATATCAGTATGTATCCTTTTTTTTCCCAGTTCTGTCAAGCAGTTACCCTAATAGTATCTCACATTTTTATTAGGAAACAAGGATCTCAATTATTAACTTAGCCTGGAAACATTAAAAAGATCCCAAACTTGCTAACTAATGGCTTTTAAAATGGCTTTTAAAACGCTTGTGGTTANTATCTGAGCTTATATCACATGGTCTGGAATATCCCTTTGGTCAGTTTGGATCACCTCTCCTTGTTGTGTCTCCTCCTCCTGACTTCCCATGCAGCCCCAACTATTTTGACAGTGTGGCAGTACAAAAGGCAGAAAAGGCCTTGCCTTTCTGTAAGCACCGCTCAGGAATAACAAAAATATCTCTATCTTATCAACCCTATGTTCAACACAAATTCAAAACGTAGCCCCATAACAGCTACTATTAAGAAAATTAACTCTACCTCAGTCAAAACCAGGACAAAGTGTTACTGAGGTAAAGCCTTTTTTTATTGTGTCTACTTGTATCCTATAAAGGAGATTGTCAAATACTCAAAGGACAATGAAACATTTAGCTCTGTAATTCTTCTAAACCCAAACACGAAAAGGAAACATTACCCATTTGTAACTGCATTTCGGTTTGTAGCGTTACACCCTCATCTCTTGTCTGCAGACAACCATTTTCTGTTCTTTTTTAAAATGCCTAGATGCTTGAGGCTCAGTTTCTGTCAAAATGAGGAACAGTAGCTTAAATATATTGCCCCTCAGCCATTATGAACCAAAGTGGCCCATTTCTCCTTATAGAAAACAATTTAATAATAATGCAAAATACTGTATTTTTAGGAAATTATATTAACCTGAAATATTGGTGCAATGGAATATTAAGCCCATCTTTTTGATATTATGGCAAATAAGTCATAGATATGTAAAATGATAAAACCCGTGTCTCTGAGCTGGGATCTATAGCAGAAAGCTCAGAATAGCAATTGTGTAAATCAATTACCATGTACTGCTTTTTCTTTCTCTGTTACTACTGAGGCTCTCAGCACAGTGCCCCTGAGCTTCCTCCAGCCAATAGATTTTACTGAAGTACCATTTCAAAGCACAAGATGAAGTACAGTTGGTCACAAAATAAAATTTTAGCTGAGTATATGGGTGAGTAATCCTGCCTTCATTGTGTCTGCAGTATGCAAACAGAGCAGTGTCCAGACTAATAATACAACTGATGTGCTACTACATGTATGTCCATACACAGAAACACACTTTAGTATCTCTACATGATGTTTTGTTTTTTAACCCCATTAATTGGTAGAATATCTGATTGTATAGTGGTGTAAGTGTTTATAATTACAGAGAAGAACTAGAACTTATTTTAACAAGCATACCTCAACATCACTTACCAAGTGAGAGAGAAGATTGAGTTGACTAAAAAGTGGAATTGAAAAGTTCCATTCCAACAGTCTCCTGAAAAATGTGAAAACAGCAACTAGTAAAGCTCATTTTTCATGTCTTTTCTTTCTTTTTTTTTTTTTAACCAAGAGACCTAAACCACATATATTTAAAACCACAAAAAAAGGAATCATCAAATAAGCTTTCTCAGATATGCATGCTGATTTTTAATAAAGTCTGAAACACAAGGGAAATTACAAACAATTGGAAAAAAGCTTATCTTAAGCCAATATTTTAAAAGGGCAAAATACCCATCAAATCTCAATCCTGGCAAATAATAAAATGTTTGACATCATCATTAATAAATAATTTTATTCCTCTCTTCTTAATACCAAATAATTTTTTTCAAACTAACTTAGTAGTTCTAGTTGATACATAATATCAGTATGTATCCTTTTTTTTCCCAGTTCTGTCAAGCAGTTACCCTAATAGTATCTCACATTTTTATTAGGAAACAAGGATCTCAATTATTAACTTAGCCTGGAAACATTAAAAAGATCCCAAACTTGCTAACTAATGGCTTTTAAAATGGCTTTTAAAACGCTTGTGGTTAAGACCTCATCTTGAATATTGAGTTTTGCTCTCCATAATATAAGAAAGTATAAATCCAGAGAGCATTCCAAAGGAGGGCAACGAAGATG
>VYZS01014669.1:0-14219 GCA_013400695.1 Neodrepanis coruscans | reverse complement strand
GTGCAGCTCAGCTCAGCCCTGCAGCCTCCAGGGCCTCTCTGACCTCCTGCCCACCAGCTGCAGCAGCGTGGCAGCTGGGGTAGCCTTTCACTTGTCAGGGAGGAATAAGGAATATACTGTTTGCCAGGGGGGTGAGCATGCTGGAGTGTCTGGAAATGGGGGAAGATCTGTATTTAGACTCATCTAAATTTGGTCATTTCCGTGTGAGTTTTGGTGTGGTGTGTGTGGCAGCAGCAGAGTCTGCCTGGTGATACCCTCAGGGGTGTCAGTTGCTGCCAGTTTGGATGTGTTTTAGTTAGATTGCCATCTTTTGCCACCGGAAAAAAGTCGTGGTAGCATGGCAGAGGAATCCTACCTTCCATAGGTAATGTTTGATTAAGGTCTTTGGTGTTTGGTGTGTCTACATTTTGTGTCACTTGTGACTTGGGTGGGTTTTTTGGCTGCTCACTCTGATGTCAGGCAGGATAATATTAAGTGGAAGGTTTGTTAAAAATGATAGTCAGGGGAAGAGATTATAGATCAGTAATATATGTCACATGTGAGGTGACATGATCAGTGAAAGATAAAAGAGGAAGAAAAAAATTTTGCTGTTTATGAGGAAATGAAAATAAGGAGAAAATTGTACAGACCTTTCAAAGGAGGGGTAAAAATTTCTATGGATGTGTTTGAGGCTGGTGCAGGTACAATGTTCAATCTTCTTTTAATGGGAGAAAATCATCTTCTGAAAAATGTCATCAGAGGACTGGTGTGCACTCTCAGCAGTACAGGCTTTAAAAAGTGCTTTTTGCTGCCCCTGCTCTCTGAAGACTTGTGACAATTGGCAGGGAGGTGTTGACTTACCTTGTGCTGTGTTTTTCACACTGCAGTTTTGCAGCTTAATTTCTGAAGTTCCATACAGTTGTACAAATGATTTGGTGCAAAAAAGGAAAAAAAAAACGTTCAGGGGCTCATTTTGTAGAAACTAGAATTTGGTTACAAAACTGAAGGTTCAGTTTTTTTGTCACTTTGATCTCTTGAGTTTTTCATTTGAACAGTTTGAATTTGAATGTGGTGCCTCTGCCATTAAAGTACTAAAAAAATGGTTATTTCCAAGTGGGGTGTTTACTGTGTAAACATTGTAAACAGGACTGTCAAGTTGGTTATGTACTAGTTTTTATCTAATTCGTGTCCTAAATTATCAGAAAACCTCTAAGCAGCCAGAGGAAGCTATAGTTAATTAAGCCACAGATGGTGAGGACTAATGTGGTGTTGACCTTTGTGAGGACTGCAAAATCTACTTAGTCTTCCTCTGTAAAACACTGGCTGAAATGAGTTCTCCACTGATATTAAAAAGATGTCCTTGGTGCACGGAGCCAAATGCAGAGACACCGTGACCAGGGAAGGAGCTTTCTCAGATAATGTTTGCAGGTTCCTGATGTGGGACAGGCCTTGAGACTTGATGTTCAGGGCTCTGGTTTAAGCCTTTTTACTGCCAAAAGCCACTGTTTTTGTAGGACTGGTTTTTCTGGAATGTGTGTTGTCCCTTCACAGCTGACCAGGGTTCTGTACCCCCTAAAGCAGCACACAGGCTCTGCTTGGGGGTAGGAGCAGCTCCTGGGATCCAGCAGCCCAGTTGTTCTTTGCTCCAGGGTTTCACCTCTCAGGGAACTCATTTCTGCCCCTTAAGTTTGTGAAGAGTGACTTGCAGAAGTGTTTTAAAAGGCTGAGGAAAACATCTTGCTTCAATAGTTCAGGTCTTGTGGGGAAGGTGGAGAGCTGTGGAAATGTGTGGGTGTTCCCACAGTCATGTGGCTGCCAAAAATGGAAGAGGAGCTTGTGGTGGTTGGAGCCTCTCAGAGACCCTTTGTCTGGTCTTTGGGCCAAGTGCAGGTTCAGCTCATCCAGGGATACCTTCCAGTGTCTTGAGCAATACTTTTTTGTGGATGGGGCTTGAGTAGAAGGATTCTCCATGAGTTTGCAGTTTTACTTATTTTTCTGTGGGTACTGACTTTGAAACTCCTGTTTGGTCTTACCAGAATTTTGAAGCACTGTAAGTGATCCACACTTGTTCAGCTGTGACCCTGAATGGTAAATTGGTTTTGTTGAATAAGCTCTCTGAAAATGCTGCTCTGAACAAAGATTTCTACTTTCTGGTTAGAGCAGTGTGGTATCTTAACTGATGGTATAGTCTGTAGTTTCAACTTGCTTGTATCATTTTGCAGCAGAAGAAATAACAGATATGCAGAAAAACACGGGATCACTTTGTTACTTGGGGAGATTTCGTTCTCTCTCCTTCTTGGGACTTCCTTGGAGTCAGGCATGTGCCCAGCAGGTGAGAATGGTCACCTGGAGAGACTGTGCTGACCCAGTTCTTATGATAATTAAACCTAAAGTCCAGTCCAGCAGAAGTGAATTTCTCTTTTGAGCTGGGAAGAAGGAAGAGTAGCAGCAAAGATGTGAAAAGTTGTCATGGATTGGCAAGCTCCTGACAGTCACATTGCTTCATGTGACTGTCTTCCAGAAGGGCAGGAGGGATTGTCTCAACCATGTCTTTGTTGCCCATACACCCTTTGTCTCCTTCCCAGAGCTGTATGTAGTCATTGTGGAGCAGAGGGCACTGCCACGTGAAGTGAATGACACAAAGAGCTTCCTACAGCAGATCTGAAGAATGTGGCAGTCTCATTTATTTGAGTTGCATCCTGATTTGTATAAGGATTTCAAACCAGCATTAACATCCTTCTGAGGGAGGTATTCCAGGACTTGTAGAAAAACTAGGGTACCATACTTGCTTTGGTTTGTAAAACTTGTTTCAGATGAGGGAAAGTCTGGAGCAAAATCTGCAGAGCATTTAAATCTTCTGTGGGTTAGTCTGTCAATCATGCTGCCTCAACCAGGAAAGAGAGGAAAAACTGGATGTCACAATTGCCAAGGTTCAAATCTCTAGACAGAGCAGCTGTTCCTTGAGCAATGTAAACACAGAGAAAGGAAAAGGACTGGGCACTGCAGTTGTCCGAGTGCTAAACTGGGGAAGAGATGGTAAGTCACCAGCCCTGCTTGTTGCCCTGTGCCTCCCTGCTTTTGCCAGAGTTTGTGGTGTGTGCTGAAACAGGAGTGCTTAAGGCCTTACAGTTCAACACTTACGCAATGAATTTCCTGGGGTTTAAGATTAAAGGTGGAAAAAGGTCAGTCATGACACACACCTCAAGGTACACAAAGAATGGAGTTTTTGGGATTTCAGGAATTTATTCTTAATAGTATCTCCTCCCCACCCCCCAGCTGATGTGTTAAATGTGTATTGTGTGTGTACTTAGAGTCTCTGGGTTCTCTTTGATAATCCCAGTCACAGCCACATGCAGTTTGTGTAATGGGTCTTTGACCTCACTTGTGCCTTCTGTGGCTCATCTTTGAGATGAGCTCATTTTTCTCCAGGAGTGAGGAAATAAGTACAAAATGGACTCTGCTGTCTCCTGTTCTCAGTGCTCACATGGAGCTCTCTCAGCCAAAGGTACTGATGTCATGCCTCTGAACAGGAGACAAAGCAGAAAAGGTTCAAATGTCCTGTATGTGGGATGGGGCAGTGTCTTCAGTGTCAAGTTCAAACAAGGCCAAGATGCTTAGGAAGGATGTGAAATCTAAAAAAAGAAAAACAGCAGTGTGTGTTGCCTTCAGGAAACAAATCAAAAGTAGCTTAGGATGACAGAGACTGAAAAACTTCAGGTAAAGAACTCACAAAAGTAACTTCATGGTACGTAACCAAAATGAAGATACAAATTTTCTTAGATGGAACTGAGGGAATTACTCAAAACTTTCAGGGTCTGTGTATTGACTGCATTAGTGAGTCAGCCAGGCTCAGCATTGCAGGGCCTTGTTCTGTTGTTGGGGAAATGTTTGGTGCAGGAATCTCTTGCAGCTGCTGTGGAAGGAGGACACATGAATGATCATCACACAGCTCCAGTTCCAGGGTCTGTTCTGTTCCACTGGCAAATCATTCCCTCCTTCCAGTGGTGTGGTTGCTCCTGTTTGTAGGATCAGTGCAAAAATGGCTTTGCACAAGTAGGCAGAATAGCCAATAGTCATTTTAGATTGCCTTGGGAGAGGCCATCCTTGAATGAATTTGAGTTGTGACTCTGTTGTGCCTCTGGTAATGCCAGCAACATATTTATCCTTGCGGAGGTCCTGTTGGTCTTCCTTTGCTTTGTTCCAATTTACATGTATTAAAATGGTCATCTTTGCAAAAGCATCAGGAGACAGTCATTTTCTCTGATAACCAGAGCATTGGTGCCTTCTCCATAATTGAGAACAGCAAATCTCCCAAGTGTCAGGAAGTGAATTTTGAATCTGAAATAGGTGTCCTGTGATCAGTGGGTTAGCAAGAATAATCTCATCCAGTTGAATAAAGAGAAGTAGCTCCTGTCACTGGAGGGCCTGTCAGCACTGCAGGATTCACTGGGTGTTGCTTGTGCCTTTGTATTCTGTGGCTGGGGCTCTTCACAATAAATTGTGAAACATCAAGGAACTCGTTGGAGATCAAGGAAAGAAATTGCTTGATCTCGGCTGCAGCACTGATAAAACATTTTACATTTTGTATGTGGAGAATTGCTCTCATTATTTTAGCTGTCTGAAGTTGTCTGGGGACAGATGGATGTTCCTGCTGCTCGTGGGTTTCCAAGGCCATCTCCTGCACAAGGAGTCTCTGGGCTCTGGGGCAGCTTTTCTTCTCTGCTGCAGCCGCAGAGACTGAAATAGCAAGTTTGCTCTGAAGTGGAGAAATAGGTGTTCTAGGACTCCAGAGATGGATGGGGATGTAAGCCATGCTCACAAGGATATGAACCACATTCTGTGCCTCATTTTTTCTTGTTAGGGGGACAGTGCCACCAAGTACATCTTAGTTTTCCAGATGATGTCCTCCCAAATACTGAAAAAGGATCTTTCCCAGGAAAACTGAATATAATAAATATTAAAATGTGTCCTACTTGAAATCACCTAATTAACAATGACCAACCTATTTGAAAATCAGCAGTGGTGTTTCTTTCAGGATGCTTGTTCCTTTTAAAATACAGCTGATGCATTATATTTGTGGGTTTTATATCTGTGTTTATGCTCAAGATGTCCTTATTACATTTTACTGATATGGAAAACAGATTCCTTAAAAAACAATGTAATCATGATTTAAACAATTCTTTATGCATACCTGTAAGCACTGAAGTCTCTAGAGGGCATTTTTAGCTTGTAGTAAGACAGTATTTATGAAAGTGTGATCCTATTAATAGCTTACAAGTCTGGCCACATGTGGAATCTGCCATACCGTGTTCCCATGAAATAACTTCTTGCACTATGTTACACTTTAAAGTTTTCTTCTGAAAATAACACAGGGATTTGTAGGCACCCTGTAAAATCAGTATCTAACTGCTTAACATTGTACTTTAAAATACGTTTAGGAAAATAAGCAAAAATGTTACAAGTGAACATAACATATGGTTCTTTTTTTAATCTCTGCTTTAGGACGACGTAGACAGTCTAAACCCAGTTCTCAGGGATAACCCGCAGTTACATGAGGAGGTAAAAGCCTGGGTAAAGGAACAAAAGGTTCAGGAGATTTTTATGCAAGGTAATTATGTGGGAAATTGTGTTGTTTATATTCTGTTTTAGCTAGTTTAAGGCCATTACTTGTGTAATGGGACTCATCCCATAGCATTTGTGATATAATGGAGAATATATTTTTAACTTGGAAGTTATTTTTTGGTTAATACAAGAGAACACAACTGTGTAAGAAGGTGATGTTGGCTGCTTCAGACTGTTCTTGACTTGTTTGATGTTTTAGTGATTACAGCAAAAGCTGAGGATCGTTAATCTGAACATAGATATTTTATAAAGTTTGTTGTGAAAATAAGTGTGTATGAATGGCAACCACACACATTTTGGCATGTTTAAAACTGTTCTGTGCTCTGTTGGTGTTACTGTTACGTGTGATAACCTCTCAGATCCTGTCTGTGCTTGTAGCTCTTCACAGTTGTGTCACAGCTGAAGAATAACCTTCAGATCCCCACCCCACACCCTCACCCCCTGACTGAAAAGTGCCTTTCAAATCACGATTTTGTAACTCGAATCTGATGCTGGAAGGTTGCAGCAAATGCTGTGTACAAGAATATTTACACTGTAGGTACAAGTTACAAGAAAACCAGTGTGAATTAGAAGAAATTACTTTGGTTCCATCTTGCTGGTAATAAAAGTACTGTGTGCATTTGCAATGTGTTCATTAACTTCCAGGCAGCTCTAGAGAGCCACTCCTGGGATGGGAGGCAGAAAGTGACCTCTGCGAGTCTGGGCTAAAATCCACATGCAAAGAGTAAAGCAATTTCAGAACTAAAGTGCTTTAGCAGTCATTCTGTAAGTGCAGATTGGGAGGGAAGCAGTAAATAATCAGATACTTTGAGGATGGTTCTGAGCTTTTCTTGCTGTCTGGTTTCTTTGATAAAACTAAGATAAGAAGACCAAAGGAATATGGTAAGTTTAATATTGAAGCCACAGTAAAAAACTTCAGTCTTTCCTTCTGTGGAGTTTCTAATTTGACTAGATGTGATTATTCTTAGGGGCCACAGAAACAGGATGCTGAAAAAGCAGCATGTGGAATTGTGTAGAGTTGGTGTGTTGGTGTTAGTCATTTTAGATTGTCCTTTAATATCCTCAGAGGCAACACAAGTTAATAGTGTGTTGATGAAATTTGCAGCCAAAACTGGATTGAGAGGTGATGGGAAATTGAATTAGGGCTGTATGCAAAGGAAACTGAAATTGAGCTTGTATTTCATTGGAGTAACAATAATAAGACAATTACAAAAGGCTCTGTGTATCCTGGTACAGAATCAACACTTGAGCAAAGCCCCAGCAATATTGAAATAGTCCTTCAAATGAGACTGCAGGCCCATCATCCACATGACTCATTTACTTCCCATCATTCCAGGAACTGTATTTTTGTCTTGATACCTATAATTTCTCAAGCAGATGTTTCTGTGCTCAGAAATGCACAAATGATGAGTGTCTTAGTGTGATGCATCTAATCCAGACGTCCTTGAGGGCTGGCTCTCCTTCAGGGGAAGCTGTGGTTCAGATCCCTCTGCCCTGCTGTGATGTGTGACCTGGGGAGACACGTGCTCCCCTGGGCAGTGACGTGCCATCCACGAGGGCCTTGGCAGTGCCACCTCCTCGTGCCCATGGGATGGTGGCCAGACAGCAGAGGCTGCTGTCACATTCTTCTGGGACATAATCTGTTCTGGTCACGGACACTCTGCATTTGGCACAGCCCTCTGGCAGTGCCAGCTGCTGTGATCTGGTCATGCTACCCTTCTTTTCTCCTCCTCTTCCCTGATTTGCTTCACCTTCTCCATTATTACCATTTTCTTGTTTCCTGCATGTTAAGCAACATTTTCAGTTCTACCTTGTCTAGACAGATCTGTTAAGGTTGTTACTGCTCTACAGTATTTTAGGATCCAGCCTTTTCCTTGTTGTCTGTGATGCTGACACCTTCATGTCATAACTTAGTATTTTCTACTTTGACTATCACAGTTAAAATGCAGTTTTACCTGGAGAAAGAGGAGGGTCAGCATTAAAATCAGGCTCCAAATGTTTGAAAAGAAACATGCCAAGTTGAAGAGGGAGAATTTTAGTCAAAACTGGTCCAATTATTTACAAGAATGAGACTAAAGAAAAAAATTGGCCTAAAAAAATGTAATATAAGCTTTCCTTTGGGCAGCAGTCACAGCAGCATGCTTTGCAGTAGAGATTGTAGCTCTGGCAGGAAAGGAGTTTATTCCTTGTTTTAAAAAAACCAACCCAGACTCCTCGCAAACTTGGCCAGGTTGAAAGCTTAGGGGACAAATAAAGCCAGTTCAAGGAACATAGTGAAGTGTCTTTGATTTTTAGCAATTAAAATATTTTTTTCTTCCTATTAGATGTATTATCACCGCAATCTCAGGCTGAGTGTGTAATAATCCTCTTGAAACACCGGGTGTGCTTCAGCCCTGGGCATATTTTCTCCTAGTACTGCACAGGCTGTTTCAACAATGTGTAGCTGAGCGTGATTCAGCCAGGGACTGGAAACAAAGCCAGGCTTTTCCTGTAATGGCTGCTTGTGGCTGGGCTGGGCTGGCCTGTGTGGTGTGACTGCAGTTTAATCTTCCTCCTCCTTCCTGTCACCCCCAGCAGCACGTAAGAAAAATCCCCAACCCTGCGTTTTTAAAGGTAGATAAAGCCCCTTTTAAAAATAGATAAGGTAACAGCTGGGGTGAAGGACAGACAGAGATTAGAATGAGGAGTGAGAGGGGAGAAATTGGCACAGGGTCAGTGCAGAGGAGTAGGAGAAGCTGGAAGCTGTTGGAGAAGGAAGGATGGAGCATTGTAAGCTGAGAAGACTGGGAAAAGACTTAGGAGCCTGGAATCTTAAATGCTAAAATGAGACAAGAAGCTGGGGGAGAGGCTGGTTCTCATTATGCAAGAGACTGAAAATCATTGTGCAGTTAGCGGTGGGATGCAGGACAGGAGGAGCTGGGGTGGGAAAGTGGGAATGGCAAATTTGCACACAGGCAGAATTTTACTGAGACTGAGTTAAGACAGAGTTTTGGGACAGTCATTAAAAGTTCAAGATGTGGAGAACGTGGATGGGTCAGGCAGCCAGAAGTGTGGGAGCTGAGCTGGAGGCGTTTGCAGGGGCATGTGGAGTAAGGGTTGGAGAGAAGCCATCAGGAAACGTGTCCCCATGGGAACCCCGTCTAGTCCAAGACTGGGAATGTGAGACATAAGCTTGGAGAGTCTTCCTCTTTTTGTGCTCACACAGATCTGTGATGGGACATTTCTGACACTTGTCTGTGCAGCTGGAAACACAGTGAAGGGGGTTCAGTAAGGCTCGAGCTTTCAGTTGTGCCATGAGTGATGCAGATGAGGGTGAGAAGGGTGTTCTACTCCCAGCTTTAAAAGGGTTTTAAAAGCTAGAAAATCACATCCAAAAAGGTATTTCAAAAGGCCTTGGTAAGGTTCTAAAATTAAACCCTAAGACCACTTGGAAATGGCTAAATCATTACTGCTTTTTGCACTTTGCTTGATGTCTCAGGTGCTGACGTTAAAAACAGTCCTTATTGTCACACACAGTCATGTGCAGAGGGCATAATGGGCCCAGTTGTGTGAATGTGGATATTTTTCACTAGAGAAAGCTGTCACCTGCAAGGTCCCTGGCCTGCTGGCTGCAGATGTTTGGGCTTGCCTAATGTGCTGGGCAGGGCTTGGAAAAAATGATCTTTAGGAAAGACAGGGGAATTCTGGCCTTGCCTGTGCAGTCCAACAGCTAAGCACTCTTAAATCACTTAAGTTAGGCTGTTTGGAGCCTGTCACTGACAGATTTTGCTTCCCTTCCTGTGTGCCTGACCTGGGATTTGGTTGCAGAAGTAGAAAAACCCACAAGTTGGAACTGAGCTCAGTGGCAGCGTTGTTTGGCCATAGAAAATGCTGTATAAACACCAACTGATGAAACTCAGGGTCCCAGTGATCCAGTGAGACACTGAACGTGAATAAAATTGTCCAATCTCAATTCCTGTGTCTTGAAACAAACTGTAAAGCAGGTCATGTATCATACTACCCCCCTGTGCCCGTGGGCTTTTGGAGGCACTTAAAAGCTCACAAAGCTTAAACTGAGCGTTGCAAAGTTTGTGAGGTTTCTTTGTGTTTGGTATGTCTGAGAACAGGAGCTCAGGTCCTCAGTGTGTGTGTGCTGGAGTGCTCTGTGTGGCCACAGCAGGCACGGGATCACTGGGCTGCCTCTCTCTGTCTGCTGTAATGGAGAGAAACTCTGTGGTCACTTATGGGAAAGACTTGGCAGATGCAGAGTCTAACCACCAAGATGTAAATCTTTTCGCCAGCAAAGCAGCTGGGCATGTGACTAGCCTGTTAAATAGCTTCTGTGTAACCTGCTGCTGCCACTTTCTAGCCTTTCAGATTACTTTTCTGTGGTTGCTCTTTGTAGGCAGGAATTTTCCCATCATGTGTCATCATGGTTGCAGAAAGATTTAGTTAGATAAGAAAATTGTATGTTGCAAATGTTAACAGAGTTGACCTTTAAGGTCAGGTATAAGCATACTTACATGTGCATTTCAAAATGTCTTCCTAAGTCAAATAAAATTCACAGGCAGTGCTCTGCCATGATTGCTGTGGTTTGCTGTCCATGCCATGCACAACTGTGTGTTGGCTGTGAAGCTTAAAAAAAAAGACAGGAAAACCCATGTATGCCTTTTTCTTTTTTTTTTTCTTAATCCCTCAATGGCTTTTTTATTTCTTCCCCTTCCAAAGGTCCGTACTCCTTAAATGGTTATAGGGTGAGAGTGTACAGACAGGATTCTGCCACCCAGTGGTTCACTGGCATCATCACTCACCATGATCTCTTCACCCGCACTATGGTTGTTATGAATGACCAGGTGAGTTGGACCGAGGATACCCAGGACACAAACTACGAGTAAACTGCACTTTGGGAGGCTTTAATTTTTGTTGGTGGTCCTCAGAAACACAGGGGGTTGTTTGGTTACAGCAGGACGAGGGGGATCACTGCACTGAAACTCCAACACAGCTGAGCTGTGCCAGCAGTTAAATCCTCCTGGAGCTGAATGTTTGTGCAGTGATGTGTTTAATACCAGTCCTACAGTTTCTTCTGCTGTTGCTACTTGACTAGCAAAGCCTTTGAAGGGAAGCAGTCTAGTTTTAAGAACTGGTCTTCCCAGTCAGTTTTGTTGGGAATTCCTGTTGTCAGTGATGAAATCTTTCAGCACTGCAGTAATGATTACTTTTTCCAAGCAATTGAAATGGCCACTTTCCACAATTTGTTGAATTAAGCATTTACTGCAGCCCTAATTTATATTTACTGTGGTGGGTTATGGTTTTATTTCTGAATTTGATGTTAGAAAAAGAATTAATACTGGTGTTTTTAGTGGAGTAATGAATTCAATTTCAGGAGGGTAATAACTCAGTAGTAATGTAGTGAATGACCCGTCTGCCTTGAAATGACTGACAAAAATCATGTGTGACAATAAAAATTTAAGACTAGTCAAGTACTCAAATACATTCTCTCCCTTAATTTGCTCTAACTAATTTTCCCCTAATGTAGTTTTTTGAATTTGTGCCACATTCTTTGAAGATCTGGTTAGCATTTCCTGATTTATGAAATATCCCTCACTAGTAACACTCACTGGTCTTCAGAGTTCTTGTCTCCAGTTGTTTTGGTTCTCTTCTTGCAGCAGTTTTGCTTCTCTTGGAAGCAGTACTGTCATGTGCTTCTGCAGTATAATTTGTAGTATGTTTAAAAAATTCTATAAAATACTTGTATATCATAATTGCTACTGAGGTGTTAGTCTGTGAATAACTCAGTTTAATCTCAAATGTGCAGGTCAGTGAAGGGGTGGAAGGAAGTGGTGGTGGGGTACTTTCTTTTTAAAAAAAAAGTTATGTTTGCAGTAATATATAAAGAGACATTAGTTGGACACTGTTCCCAGCATTTGTTGTGTCATATGTCAGTTCTGCTTGTCAGGATTAAGTGGGCTTTCCTCTGATTAGTTTTTAGTACACAAAATAGACTGGTGAACACTGATACAGAAAATACACATTGTGCATTGTCTGAACATCTGCTGATTGTTATTTTCTCTCCTGCTTTGTTTTCTTTTTTTTTTCCTAAACCCAGGTGTTAGAACCTCAGAATGTTGATCCTTCTATGGTTCAGATGACCTTTCTAGATGATGTTGTTCACTCTTTGTTGAAAGGTGAAAATATTGGCATCACTTCACGCCGACGGTCTCGTTCCAACCAGAACAGCAACACAGTTCACGTAGATACATTTATCTTTTTACCTAAATATTTTCGTATATTGCAAATGTTAAAAATACATGTTAAAGACACTTAATTAACATTGCCTTTAAGTCCATTAATCACAAATTATTTTTAGGGTCATTATACACGTGCACAAGCAAATAGTCCCAGACCAGCAATGAATTCCCAAACTGCAGCACCAAAACAGAATTCTCACCAGCACCAGCAACAGAGGAATACTCGGCCAAACAAGAGGAAAGGCTCTGATAGCAGCATGCCTGATGAAGAGAAGATGAAAGAGGAGAGATATGATTATATAGGTCGAGGAGGTAAAAGCAGTTAATGGAAAGGGAGGGAGGGGAGAGCTTCTTTAAAACTGTATAAGGCTGAAAATGTGATTGACGTGTTTTTGTCTTTTACAGAAAACCCCAAAACCAAAAATAAACACTTTCTTAGTAAAAGAAGAAAACCTGAAGAGGATGAAAAAAAGTTAAATATGAAGAGACTGCGGACAGACAATATCTCAGATTATTCTGAAAGCAGTGACTCGGAAATTTCAAATAAAAGATTAACAGATTCATCCTCAGAGCAAAATTCAGAAAATGAATTAAAAAGCAAGAACACTTCAAAGGTAAATGGGGAAGAAGGAAAATCCCAAACTACTGAGGGAGTAGAACAGACACTAACAGATAGACGATCTCCTTGGGAGGAAGTACAGGAGGATAAAAGCCACGAGGAGGCAGAAAGGCTGAAGTCGTCAGCCTTGGATCAGCAGGAAAAATCTTCACTCCATGCAGCGGAGCAGCCAACACCTTATGAGCAGAACGCCAAGGATCCACATGCTCAGGAGTGTAATGCAGAAAAACATCACCCTGCAGAGTTGAAAAATGAGCAGTTTTTACCCAGACCTCCTTCTCCAAAATGTGGTGTTGACGTTACTAATAAAAACAGCTCTGAAAAGGAGAACCAGGATAATGCTGCAAGTACCTTTGGTTTGCAAACGGTTCAGAAAGTAGAGTCTCACAGCAGCGATTTAAAGCAGCAGTTTGCAAATGCAAATTTCCTTGAAGCAAGAAAACAGGAAGCTGATCAAAGTTGGGTTAGCAGTGTTGTTAAAACGGATTTGATACAACCTGGGGTTGTAAAAGCGTTACCAGTAAATGAACACTTAAATTCTGAAAAAGAAAAAGTGCAGTATGGCTCGTTTATGTCTTCGTTAAATGTAGCTTCTCTAGCAGAAGAGAGTAAACTGCGTAAACAAAGTCCAGCCCCCGATTCTGTGAAGGCAAAATCTAGTGCTTCAGTTGATCATCCTAAAACAAAGTCACCTGATGTTAAGCCTAAATTCACCCAATCTTCTGATACTGTGAAGTCTAAGGTTAGTTCCCAAAACAGCCATGCTACTGGATTAACAAGGTCAGCCAGTAAAACTGATCATGATTTGCCTAGGTCTAGTTTCCATCCAGTTCCAGCTAGAGTTAGCGCTCTAGAAGCTACTAAAAGTCCTCTTATCATTGACAAGAATGAACATTTCACAGTATACAGGGACCCCACTCTGATTGGACAAGAAACAGGAACTAATCACATTTCACCTTATTTGCATCAGCATAATTATCCTCTGCATTCCTCATCCCACCGAACCTGTTTAAATCCCAACGCTCATCATCCTGCATTAACTGGTTCATCCCATCTGCTCGCTGGGTCTTCAGCTCAGGCTCCCTTGTCCGCTATTAACACTCACCCCCTTAGTACTGCATCCCACCATTCCGTCCACCACCCTCATCTGCTCCCCGCAGTGTTGCCCGGAGTGCCTGCTGCCTCCTTGCTGGGTGCCCACCCGCGATTAGAGACTGCTCATGCCAGCAGCTTAAGCCATTTGGCATTAGCACACCAGCAGCAGCAACAGATGTTACAACACCAGTCTCCACATCTTCTCGGACAAGCTCATCCTTCTGCTTCCTATAATCAGCTAGGGCTTTATCCAATTATTTGGCAGTATCCAAATGGAACACATGCTTACTCAGGACTCGGTCTGCCCTCCTCCAAATGGGTCCACCCAGAAACTCCTGTTAACGCAGAGGCTTCCTTGAGAAGGGTAAGTTGAGATCATTTCTTAATGACGTGTTTAGCTGGGCCTGGTGTCTCCCAGATGTGGCAGTTTATGTCACACAGAGTGTACTGTCATGGTGGGGGTTTTGGAGTAGGCAGAGAGCTGGGAATGGAACTCCAGCAGTGGCTGCTGTCTCACAGTGGGTGTGAGTGGGGAGTTTTTCCAGACCTCGGTTTCCTAAGAATTCTAAAGAAAGATGAGATGTTTGGGTTTAGATTATGACCAAGTAAGGTCAACCGGCTGGTTTGGGAAGTCAAGTTCACATGGTAAACATTTGCTACCTCAAACTGAGTGAAGT
>VYZS01014668.1:2630-34829 GCA_013400695.1 Neodrepanis coruscans | reverse complement strand
CACCAATTAAAACATAAAAGCACAGCCCTGTGCACATTTCTACAAGGCCTTTCTCTCCTGAGGTGTGAAGCCCATTTAATTCCTGTCTGGCTGTCACCTGACATTCCAAAGTGGACTATAAAAAGCTGTTATAAGATTTCTGTAAGATGGGCCACAGTGCTGCTGCTTCCTTGTTGAAGGAAAAGGCTTGTTGTGTCAACAAAAGCTTTATGAGTTCAGATTCATACTCTCTCCTGTGGCTTTTACCACACACACTGTTAAAGCCTTGGACTGAAAAGGGAGCTAATTTTGCCCACCTACTTCAGCAACTGAAGGCAAAAAGCAGAACAGCTCCTGTGCCAAGAGACCCTGTACAGCTTCCTCTGGCCAAGAGGAAAAGCTTAGCAGGAGTTTCTGAAACCAACCAAAGACATTCCAGGCAAAAGATTCCCAGCCCTGACTTCCAGCCAGCTCTCCCAGGTGGTGTCTGGTAAATATTTTTCAGCTCCTGAATATAAATCCCTAGACATGCAACTCCTAAGGAAGAACTGGTAGTCACTCCTATTTCTCATCTACAGTCATTAGATGGGTATCTATGCCAAGTATTATGGAGATTTTATAGTTTTTTACAGCAGCACTTCCAATTTTGAGAAGTACATGGTTTACTGTGAGGTCTCAAGTCAACAAGACTTAGGCTTCTGAATATTACTCCTAATTAAAAAAAAAAAATTAAATCCAAACAAAAACCTGAAGAAATCCCTTGGCTTTTATTCTCCCTAAGGAGACAGAAGGAATTAACAGCATCTATTTTTAGGCAAACTGTTGGTGCCTAAGTGAGTGAGCTACTCACCCTCTGCAGGCAAAAAGGGAGACAGGCTGCTGCAGAGCCTGGAGGAATTGCTCCAAATCGTTTGGGGGGAAAGCCTTTCCCTCTGCCTGTGCTCTAATTCACAGCAGGCTGGTTAAACTACCAGAGCTTTTCAATGCACAGGAAACAGAGGTGTGTGAATTAAGTAAATCAGTGGAATGAATACTTACTCGTGGAGTTATCATTGTAATCCCAAGCCTCAACAAGCAGTGTGTAGGATCTCTGCAAAACAGAAATAAGAGTCAGTCTCAAAGCCACACATGATTAAGGGAGGAAAAAAAATACCAACCAACCCAACAGCAATTTTAATTACAAAGCCAAATTCTGGTCTCTGCCCCAAAGTGGAATACTTGAAAACATAAATAGGTAAAAGATTATACTTGAGGCAAACATGATCTTCTTGAAACCCCATAAGCTACCTTATCCAGTCTGACTTAGACCTTTCACCTTGGATAGCTCAACTTTGTCATCATTAAAGCATCTTATGTGCTTAACCAGGAAGAACAGCCTTTGACACCGCACTGCAGCCACAGAAAAGCGTGTGGAACAACTGCACACGGAAGACACAAAGCACAAAACCCAAACCCCCCGCTCAAAAAAACTGCTTCAAAAGAATCTCGGTTGCAGAAAAGCAGCCTTGATGTCCCTTCCCCCAGCCGTCCTGAAAGCAAGAAGTGTTGCTAAGATCACTGTGCCCTGCCTTGACAGCGCAATCTCCAGGGACTTTGCTTTTCAGCACCCCCTTTGAAAGCTTTGTCTGCACGAGGGCCATCGCAGCTCCCACCAGTATCAGGTAACTGCGGGAAGAACTGATGGATACGGGGGAAGGGGGTGGGGTGAGAGGGAAGCATTGTAAAACAAAGGCTAAGATCAGACTCTTTGCAAGAGCAGGGAAAGGGAAGCCGCACCATCCAGCCCGTGTCACATTCGCAGATGCTCGAAGCTGCCAATGAGCTCTCCAGCACTCCAGTAATAATAATCATAAGCATAAACTGACTGAAGTGACTCCACGGGCTGGAGAGATGCCAGCTATTACATCTAAGCCACCTTTATCTTCAAGCCTAACTTGAGAACAAGAGCCATTAAAACATCTTCTCCTCCTCCAGCTCCACTCCGAGATATTATTATCCGAGCCCTATCTTTCAAAATTGCCATTTAGCCAGCCATCCAAACTTACACAATGACTCAAAACCAAAACAAAACACCTCCCCTCCAAAAAAAAAAGCTGAGGAAAATTAAGCACAAATAAGCAAAAAAATGAGACTTGAAAAGTAAAATAACAACTACAGATAAGGCAAAAAAAAAAAAGCAACATCTTTCTGGGGATTAGAACAATAGAACAAATGAAAAGTCTGTGATGGGTTTTGATGCTTTGCCGTGGCAGCTGGGCAGGGTAAGGTTTATTTCTCCTTAATTGTATCCATGCTCAGTCACAGGCTCTGCTCATTTGTGGTCTGCAGTGCTTTGCACCTTCTCTGCAACAGAAACCAAAATACAGTTCCCAGAGTGAGCTGCTACAAGGTGCGAGGGCAAAGCAGACCTCAGATTCCTTGATTGGAGAGGGAACAAAAAAGAAACGGGGAGTAAAAAAGGGAGAGGGAGAGTTGGAGCAGCCTGCTTTCTCACGACTGGACACAGCATGCAGCCTCTGAATGAAAACCTCGTTTGTGATGGACACTGGCCTGCAATATTGCCTAAATATGTTTCATATTCAAAGCAGACTGGGATTCCATTCCATCCACTGATAACTGTGGGAAAATCCTTCCAAAAGTAAGCAAAGCTGGGCAAGCCAAGACACGAAGCCCAAACTTCCATGCAGAGGCTCCTTTGGCCCAAACCATTTTTTAGTTAATATTTCATGAAAAGTTATTTGTTACTATTCTAAACCAAGCCCGACAACTTGAAAGAAACTCTGAAAATAAAATACAACACGATCATCTAACACTGTTTAATGCATATTTAAGAAGTCCTTACACAAGTCAGTGGTTAAAAAAAAAAAAACACCCGACCAAACCAAACAAACAAAACCAGAATAGAACTCCTGAGCCATATTACAGATGCAGATTGCACTATCTTGGGTGCTTCCTCACCAGTTTAATTACCAACATCAAGCAGCACAAGCACAACATGTCACTGCAAGCTCGAAAAAAATATTATGATATAGGGAATGAATTATGGCAACTAGCACTACTTCCAATAAAGTTAAGGATGTTTTCCTTTCTGCCTTGCATAATTGTTTTGGAAGATATTTTGTCTAAACTCATAGCAACAGTTCCCTGCTGGTTCTCAGGACTGTTTACCAACACACCCAGCCCTTAAGGAAAGGAAAGGCTGAATCCTCCTTCTGAGTGCTACTGTTGCTGGATACCTGTGTGACCACTTTCCAACACCACTCACGAGTTGGGTTAGAAGAGAGGAAGATGCTTCTGCTTAAACTGGGTGGAAACAAAATACAGGGGGAACAGACCTACCCTAACAATTCCCTTGTTCCCATGTGCCCCCTCTCACCTCGTCTGAATAGTTTAAATGAAGAATCCCCGTCCTGAAAAAGGATGATACAAAGAATGGCATTTGATCTCTTGGCTCTGTCCCTCTCAGCATGGGGAAAAAAAAAAAGGCAACAAAAAAGCCAAGACATTGTGTTCAAGATGGGACACTTTTAAACAAAAGACACCCAGAGCCCCACAGAAGTGGGAAGCCCCCTCTCAACAACCCAACTAATCACATACCTCCAGTGAATTCTTTCCCCCCCTCAAATGCAGTTCAGTGCAAAGCTGCACTGTTGAGCTTTTTCGAGAGTGCATATCATCCCCACTCTATAGATCAACGATGCAGATATCTCAGGAATGACTGCTTGCAGTGGGGAGGTTTAACTTTTCCCATGCCCACAGATGACCTCTGCCCATCTTTGAATAAATATATACATCCAGACACAAGAATTCCACATCATGCACCTTATTCCATCAAAGCAACGTCCTTGGCAACAAGGCAGCAGTGAACTTTTCCAGAGTCACACCCAATTAGCCACTGTAAACCTGAGCTTGACCAGAAGGCAGGGATTCTGGCTGCAGAGGAAAGGCAACTTGAAAGGAACAGCAAGTCCACACACTTTGCAGAACATCCACAGCCTCATCAGCCCAGAGGACTGTGAGGCAGCATGGCCAAATTTAAGCAAAACTTCTGAAGTTAAGCTAGGAGAGGATGGAAATGATGAAGTTCACACTCCAGAAAACAAGGCAAGCACCAATGTGTGAGCACTGTTTTCCTTAATGACCAGCACATCATAATTTAGTCTTGATCCATTGACAATGCAATTCAAAAGACTGAAGACACTGAAATCCATCAGAAACTGTCCCTTTTGAGGGTCTGAAAGGGCAATGCAACCGCCTTTGTGGTTGTTTAAATGAAATGCAGCAGCTCCAGGTAAGCAGAAGGTGTTCAAAGCTCTGTGCTTGATTACCTTCTTCCCTCCCTTCATCCAGACATCCACCCAAAAGAGATGCTTTTGTTGTTTGGCTTCTAAAGGCTCTCTGCAAGCCAGTGGGACAGAGGCAGGTTAAAACACCCAGCCAAGGGACTGCCTCCTTTTTCAAAAAGGCTGCAACTCGTCAAACTTCTTCCCCTCCTCTCCCTGTGGTTAGAGCATGCAAGAGCTTTGCTGAGCATGTGAAACCATGACTAGACAAATGCAGGGGGAAGTTTGCATCCAGAACCCTGTGCCTGCTCCTCCTCTGCCAAACAAGGAGAGCAGGTTGAGCCCAGCAAGGTGCTCCTCATGGCTGGAAAGGACAATCTGAGAACGGGGCTCACACCCTGCCTGCACCCCAGGGAGGACAGCCAGGACACTGCCACAGCTCACTGCCAAGAGGTCTGGCAAGCCTCCTGCCCTCAGCTGGAAGGGGGTAAGAGAGGAAAAAGGGGAACTGAGGCACATTCCCAAGTGCCCAAGGGCCAGGGAGGAAGGCATCTCTGAGCAGGGCTAAAGCTCACAAACCATTTCCACTAAGCATCTGCAGGACTTTCCCTTGGGTGCCTCTGTCACCACATGACAGGTCAGGATGATGCTTTACAGACCCATCACAACGTGGTCAGACTGTCAACTCTGACAGCTGAATGTGCCTTCGAGGGAGTTAAAGGCAGCTGGTTCCTCCTCCAGAGTTCATACGAATGTATTTCGGAAAAGGAGGAAAACCACGTAACCCTCTTAACCTTTTGTTAAGCAGAACATCATCAGGAAGCCCTTTTTTTGGGACAGCCTACCTCAGGATAAGGCAACGCCCCACAAAGCTGTTCCTCCCTCAAGCCCAGGATCACAAACACAGCCTAAGCCACGACAATCTCATGGGGCTGAACCCTGGGCAGGNCTTGAAAGGAACAGCAAGTCCACACACTTTGCAGAACATCCACAGCCTCATCAGCCCAGAGGACTGTGAGGCAGCATGGCCAAATTTAAGCAAAACTTCTGAAGTTAAGCTAGGAGAGGATGGAAATGATGAAGTTCACACTCCAGAAAACAAGGCAAGCACCAATGTGTGAGCACTTTTTTCCTTAATGACCAGCACAGTCTTGATCCATTGACAATGCAATTCAAAAGACTGAAGACACTGAAATCCATCAGAAACTGTCCCTTTTGAGGGTCTGAAAGGGCAATGCAACCGCCTTTGTGGTTGTTTAAATGAAATGCAGCAGCTCCAGGTAAGCAGAAGGTGTTCAAAGCTCTGTGCTTGATTACCTTCTTCCCTCCCTTCATCCAGACATCCACCCAAAAGAGATGCTTTTGTTGTTTGGCTTCTAAAGGCTCTCTGCAAGCCAGTGGGACAGAGGCAGGTTAAAACACCCAGCCAAGGGACTGCCTCCTTTTTCAAAAAGGCTGCAACTCGTCAAACTTCTTCCCCTCCTCTCCCTGTGGTTAGAGCATGCAAGAGCTTTGCTGAGCATGTGAAACCATGACTAGACAAATGCAGTGGGAAGTTTGCATCCAGAACCCTGTGCCTGCTCCTCCTCTGCCAAACAAGGAGAGCAGGTTGAGCCCAGCAAGGTTCTCCTCATGGCTGGAAAGGCCAATCTGAGAACGGGGCTCACACCCTGCCTGCACCCCAGGGAGGACAGCCAGGACACTGCCACAGCTCACTGCCAAGAGGTCTGGCAACCCCCCTGCCCTCAGCTGGAAGGGAAAGGGAAGGGAGAGGGAAAAGGGGAACTGAGGCACATTCCCAAGTGCCCAAGGGCCAGGGAGGAAGGCATCTCTGAGCAGGGCTAAAGCTCACAAACCATTTCCACTAAGCATCTGCAGGACTTTCCCTTGGGTGCCTCTGTCACCACATGACAGGTCAGGATGATGCTTTACAGACCCATCACAACGTGGTCAGACTGTCAACTCTGACAGCTGAATGTGCCTTCGAGGGAGTTAAAGGCAGCTGGTTCCTCCTCCAGAGTTCATACGAATGTATTTCGGAAAAGGAGGAAAACCACGTAACCCTCTTAACCTTTTGTTAAGCAGAACATCATCAGGAAGCCCTTTTTTTGGGACAGCCTACCTCAGGATAAGGCAACGCCCCACAAAGCTGTTCCTCCCTCAAGCCCAGGATCACAAACACAGCCTAAGCCACGACAATCTCATGGGGCTGAACCCTGGGCAGGAGCCTCCTCAGAATGTGCCCACACGAGAACACAGCACTGCTCCTTCTGAGCACTGCCAGCAAACACTGCATTGCCACACAGAGGGCAAGACACACAAACAAATTTAACGCCATTAGTGGCTTCCAGGAGACTTCCCACCCCCCCATCCTGCCTTGGCACAAGTCAAGGCAGTAAGTGAAGTCAAGACCTTCGCTGCAATACAGCTGCCACCCTCCTGCCAAATGATGAAGGACACAAAAGTCCCGCTATCCAAACTATGCATAGGCTTAAGCATCCAGTAAAACCAGGCTGATCTCTGAGCTGGCAAGCCTGCTGGAATAATGAGTATCCTGTGAATACATAATGTGCTGAAGTTGCCATTGTGTGAAGTAAGTCCATGGTTTGTCTGGGAGCCGAGCAATGCTGAGTCTACTGCTGCTTCCTGTTGCTTGTCCTGTATTAGCATTATTTTTGGATGGGCCCCATTATGTTCTGTAATCCTCACTGCAGTCAGTATGGCCACTCCATTGTTCTTGGTTAATATTAGCAGTCAATGCCTCTGTCTGGGTGGCCGGACTACAATGTATTCCAATCATAAAACTAGCATGCATTAATGGAACAATGTCCTGGGGCAGAAGGGGGGGGAGACTTGGGGTCCTCCCACCTCCCCTTCTTTAAAAAAAAAAAGAGAAAAAGCAAAGAAAAAAAGTAAAGCAGCCTTTTTTTTTGTGTGTGTGTTTGTTTCTTTTAAAATTAATGATTTTTAAGTGATCTCGGCTACCAGGGTGCTTCATACAAGAGCAGCATTTTAATCAGCACCTTATCTAGTTACAGAGTTATTTTCTCATGGAGCCCCACTTGTCAAAGCCCAGCAGATAGGCCAAAATGTCAATGGTTGCTTTCAAGCTTCCCCAACAAGCAGATTACCTGCTCTTATCAGTCCCCCTACCTGTTTAAAGCATCCCACTGATAATTAAATGCACCAGTTACAAAAGGGTGGCAAGGTTAATAGGGAGAATACCTAGTAGCCAGCCAAGCAAAACAGTCAGGTTCACATGGAGCAAGCCTGAACAAGAAGCCTTTCTACTTATTTACCTAAGTGCCTAAGAACTGGGCTGAGCTGGTAAAGGACTCTGGATGTTTGACTATTTACAAACCACTTTAACCACTTCTATCCACTTTTTGCAGTTTCTTCTGAGCACTGCAAGAATAATGAGGGTGATTTATGCTGCAGAGCAGCGACCGCAGAACCAGGAGCTCCACAGACTGACGAGAAACCAACGCAACAGCTTCTGCTTCTGACATCTTTCCCCTGTGTTAAAACACGTGGGTTACCAGGTAAATTATTAGAACTGAGTGAATTAACACAGAAAACTCCTATTCATCAACAGAAATCCAAAGGCAGGTTTAGTTTCAGTTTCAAAACCACTCCTGTCATTTGCATTATCTATAGAGATGCTTTCTCTATCTCCAGAGAAGCACTTTGAAGAACTGTAGCTTAAGGCTTTTGCTTTGCAGGGCACCAGAACCCCATTGGGAACTGAATGAACAGCTCAGATCCAACTTCAGCAGCTCCAGAACCACTTCCCTGCCAACCCAGCCTGCAGCCCACAGTGAAGGCAGTGTTTCCTTGAGCAGAATTAGAATTTTAAGCATAAAGCAGCAATTTTATGCAATTCATTTTCAGAACATGCTGACTTCCAGCTGCACAAACAAGCTGACAGTGCTGGATGTGTGCAGTATGAGAAAGTTTGGGAATAAGCTTCAGTGCCAGGCCCAATCCAGCTGCCACTGGAGTTAAACTGGAGCAGGCCTTTATTGTAACAACAAAAAATCCTGGGAGAAGGCAGGATGAGGGTTTATTTTTAGACATATTATGGTAATAGAGTCAAATGGATTTACCAGGAAGATGAAGTTCTGAACTGGCTGGAACATAAGTAACTCTTAAGAACATGTAAGAAGTCAGAAAACTCTGAATGGATGCATCACTTTCTCTGCAGTCCTGGGAAAAAACCAGCCCTGTGATGCTAATTATGCTTCAGATGTCACTTAATACTCCCAGCTCTGTGCTGGATAGTAATCCAAGGCAAAACACTGCACTTTGAGTGCTGAAGATTTAATCTGAAATTATTAATTCAACAATAAATGACAGAGTGTGGATTTGATTAATATGCACTTTGTTATTATAAAAATTTCTTCTGATCTGCCCATGCTCCAAGATGATTTATCATGTGTTCTTCAAGAAAAGCTCAAACAACATCTACCATTTCCTTCTACAACTTCTCAGAAACTTAACTGGAGGAAAAGAAAAAATCAATTTTAGGCCTGTGACTGTGACATACTGGGTTTAAAAGGTAAAAAAAAAGGTAGCTGAATGAAGTGGTATTTTTCTCTCAGATTCAAAAGGCTGTTACTTGAATATCAGCTGCAGATCAGTATTTTGGAAGCCTCTTCTATCAGGACAGGGGGAAAAAGTTCATGAAGCTTAAAACACACTGTAGCTCTTTCATGATCTGTTTCTAGCCAAAAAAAACAATGCTTACCCAGAAAACACATTTTACATCTTCAGGAACCAGCAGCACTAAGGTTTGTCATCAAAAAGGGGGAAAGGCTGACTATTTTATTTTTTAGCACAAGGTTGAAATGAGATGCTCCAAACTTTTTAATTGTATTTTATGCTAAACTCCTTCAGATGCTGGAGGGTTTTTTTCCACCTCAGTAGTTTCCTGGTGTGTTGGTACAATTGGCTCCAATATTAAATAATTACAAGGATGATAATTTCAGGATAAACAAGCTGTTTGAAATCAGAGCTGTGCATACCAAAGGAACTGCCAGGTTTGACCTTCTTACTCACAGTCTCGCCAAAGCCCCAAAAGATCTTTCTTTACATAAAAGCAAAGTTTTGCTTTGTTGATTGATGCTCAGCTCCCTTAAGGTACAGCACACATCACACTTGAGGTTCTTTAAGAGAGGCAAGAGATTTGATTCATGTCAGAGAAGAGCAAGTGTCTGCCATGGAACAGAACTTGTTGAGACAGACTTTGACAAGTGGAACATGGAAATTCTTTTGTTCCATACTTTTTTATATGGCTTCATAAAGCCAAGCTTGCCTGTCAAGAAACCCAGTGAAGTCTCAGGATGAAGGCAAGAAGAAAGCCTGTGTGCATTTTTTTTTAAATCATCATCATCACTATTGTTTCAATTTAGTGCAGAATTCCCAGCTACTGCAGGGGCAGCTTTCTGATCCACTCCAGTTCCTTTCTGCTGCTCTACTGCCCCGTTTCCTAGCAACTTACTCAAACCTCCCATCACTTAAATTAATTTATGGCCCACCATCCCCACAGCCATTACTCACAGGGGTACCTATCAAAAGTGACAAGAGCAAACCACATAAGTTATTAATAAGACTCTGACACTTCAAATCTACATTACAACTACAAGCCCACTCCAACAATACACTTCAAGCACCCCATTCTCCCTCCTTCCTCTCCTGCATGATGAATAAAGGCCTCTAATGCAACACAACTATTTTTCACAAACAGCATAAGGGGGCAGCTTGACATGGGAAGAGGGTTTTTTAATTTATTTTTTTTTTAAAAGTAGTCAAGGCAACAAGACTTCTTCATGTTACTGACTCGAGATGGAACATCTAAGAAAAGCCTCCCTCAGAGAGCAGAACACAGACACTCAGGGATGGGCATGAATTTCCAAGGGCAGCATGATTAATGTTTGGGTCTAGCTCTTATTACCTCCACTATCATTTTCAGCTGAATGTATTCAAAGACACCTCTCATGATTAACCACAAGGGTAAATGCAGTGCTGATCCCAAGCTTTTACTAAAGTCAGTATTCACCTACCTAAGGAATTTTTTTTTGTTTTTAAGTTCTGAAATTTTAGCATCAGATTTGAGTTAACTAATTAAGTTTACTACTTTAATCCACAGAGCTTTGAAAATGCCCCAAATGATTTGTGTACACAATTTTAGGACAAATAAGAGCTTTGCCACATTAGATATTCTTTTGTTCAGATGCCATTTGGAAGCCACAATGGCAGCAGAAAAGCTGTGTCCTATGGAAGCTAAAGCTGGGAAGGCAGGCTTGATAATTGCAAACAGACTATCTTCAGAGCCTCAAAAAGTGGTATTTCTGCATGGGAATATGCAAGAGTTTATTCCTAAACTTCCAGCCTTATGAAACAGTGTCTGAAGTCGTTGAGTTTTACACATTTCAAAGGCTGCACTGGAGTTCTGCTGCTGCTGCTCCAGGATTCCAGTGCTGAATTAAGATTCAGCAGGACAATAGAAGCATTTCTTTCACAAAGATGCAGGCAAGCTTAAGAAACTTCTCCCAGGGTCCCCACCCCCCCAAACCCACCCTCTACACACTGATTTCCCTTCCCAGCCCCATGAAGAGAGGGGTTGTTAGAAGGAATATGTTCAGTTTTCACACTATTTTTATACACATATCTTCAGACTCGAGGCACTTGAATTACTGGGAGCAGAGTAAAGGGGGTAGTTAAAAAAATATCCTTAATGTACCTGACTTTTCTAAAAAAAAAAAAAAAAATCAAAATCTGCAAGACAAGCACTGCAGCCACTGGCAAAGCTTCACATACCTCAGATTTTTACAAAGCCCTTTATCCCTTTGATGGCATATTTGATAACAGTTTTATCTCATTTCATGTTAGGAAAGGAAAAAAAAAAGAAAGAGAAAGAAAAAAGAGAGAGAGAAAGAAAGGAAGGACTTGTACTTCCAACAGAGAATACTTTTGTTAACTCTGCTATTGTACTTTGTAATACTATCCCCTTCAAAACGGAGACTTAATTTCTCCCTTGTGCCTCCCTCCAGCCCTCGGTATTCCAGAAGTCACAACTGACAGAGGAGGCAGGTAGGAGGCAGCACAGGACACTCCACGAACACATGGCTGCCTGCAGCACTGCAAAGTGGGTGTCTACACCACAACTGGGGAAGGAATGCTTTGGGGGCGGGCTTCTCCCTCTTTCCCCCCCCCCCCAAAAAAAAAGCCCAGGCCTTCCCAGCAACCAGCCCTTATCTGACTAGGAAGAGCCAAGCTTTGGAGGGTGTGGAGAGTCTAGGCATGCTTCCACCTCGGCAGAGGATAGGAAACGGCATTCACCCCTCCCCTGGTGCGTGGAAGGGCCCTCCTCCCCTGGCAAAAATGACCTTAAGGCATCTAGGTTAGGATGACTGGGTTTCCAAAACTGCTGAGCATCAACATATCCCAAGGCAGTTGGTGGGAAACTGTCTGCTCAGCACCTTTGGAGAAGGGGGGTGTGGGGGGGAACAGTTTTGTTTCCTAGGTGATCTCTAAATACTGAAGTTTTAGGAGCAGAAATTTGGGAGCTTTCAGTGTTAGTGGCACAACACCCCCAGAGAAGCTCCTCAAAAGCCAGATCCCCAGAGCAGTCACCCTCAGTTTTCACACAGCACTGCCAGACATAAAACCCAGTGCAGCTCCTGCCATCCAAGGCCATGGCACTCTTCCATGTCCCCAAATCATGTGTCCCTGCAGCTTGCATGTGTGTATCTGTCCCAGGTGATGGCCATTTTGCAAAGATGCTCCTCAGTTTCTGTGCAGGCAGTTAAAAGCTCCTCTGCAGAGATGACCAACAAAACTTCAACCCTTCTGAGCACCCCAGAAGAAACGAGCAGCACTGAGGTCTAAGCGTGTGTTCTTTCCACAGCCAACAAGAAGGCAGGATGAAGGGGTGCCCCATCCTCCATCTCTCTGCTCTGCAGGGCTGACCAGCATTTCCCAGAGTGGACAAGGCTGCAAAAGTGCCTGGCAAAGAGCCCCACCTCCTTGAGAAACTGAGTTTTGCACACAACTAGAGGGAAGCCAGAATCCATGGACCACAGAAGCAGGTGGCCAGGAAAGGTGCACTGGGAGAGAGTGAAACGGACCAAAAGCTAAGGCCAGGCTTTTCTCAGTCTTCAGCTCCTAGAGCCCACAACTCAAAACACAGCCAGCTTCCCAGGGAAGCTGGCAACCACTTCACCAAGAGCAGCAACAGCAGCTCCCATCCACACCAAGCAGGGCAGTGAGATTTCCCCTTGGGAGAAGCAGGAAGCCTTCCCAAACACTCTCCAGGGAAGGAGGCCAGCTATGACACACACTTTTCACACGGGATCCCTCTACAGCCCCTAACCCACTGCTCTTTTGGCTTAAGCCCAAGACTTCACTGGTTAAGAAAAAGAAAAAAAATGAACTTCTGACCTTCTAAGTCTCAAGAGACTTATTCATGCTGTAAAGTGCAGAGATACTGGGTTTGCTTCCCTGACCCATTTAGATGATCCCCCCTCGCTGCACATCTGACTTTCAAATTTAACAGGCTGTGCATTGTGAGCCCCAGGGAACAAAAACAAAAACACCACTACATTTTACTCATTTCAGTGCTGCGGATTCCCGACGCTGTTGCCAAGATGCTCCCTCCCCAATCCCGGTCCCTATTTCCCGGGCACGACAAGTCCGAGCTCGGCACACTCGGGACATCGCAAAGAGCACCGTCCAGGACAGGCCAAGGAACTCACCGGCCAAGCGAAGCTGAAAGGGATAACGATCCGGTTCTTTTCATTATTCCGGCTGTACTTTAAATTGAAGGTATTCCCTCCGATGACAGGAGTGGATTTGGATCCGAAGCTGCAAGGACCGCCAGCAGTGACCCGCGATTGATACTCCTTCAGGCAAACTTTAAAATAGGTGTCACACTCGTCTCTGGTGCATTTTTTATCTCCTGGGTTTCGGGTGCCATCGCAGCAATTTCCATTTTGCAGTTCACCATTCACATTTTGCATGGATAAGATCTCCAACTCGAACTGTCCCGACGCTAAAGTCACCTGTTCATCCCAAGAAAGAACCGGAGAGGGGGGGGGAAATAAAAAGACCAAACAAAAAAAAAAAAGAGAGAAACAAAAAACAGACAGTTACCTCACTTTTTTCCCCAAACACCATCGATAACAACTCTGCAGACAGGAGAAAATTTAGGAGTGTTTTCAAGAAGCACACACGCAACATTAAAAATAACACAAAGCAAATCACTCCAAGCTTTTCCCTATCAGACATCCACGAGAAGGGCTCATAAATCACCCCAACTAAATAACGCCATTAATGCTAAAAAAGAACCTCAAGTGCCAGCTCCGAAAAAGCNGCCCGCCCGCCTGCAGGGCCGCCGCCGCCGCTCCTCGCTCCGGCTCGGGACGGGACGGGGAGGGCCAGGAGGGAGGAGGAGGAGGTGGTGGAGGAGGAGGAGGAGAAGGAGGAGGAGGCGCCGCCGCTGCTGCCGCCGCCGCCGCCGCCCCGCTCTAATATAGCGCGGCGCACCCGCGCCGGACAACGCCGCTTTTCAAGCGCTTTCAATAGCGCCCCGCTCTTCAATGCAAAGCAGCCCGGCCTCCTTTTATCCGCCTTATTCTCTCGCCTCCCCTCTTTTCTTTCCCTTTTCTTTTCTGTTTTTTTGTCTTTTTTTTTTGTTTTGTTGTTGTTGTTGTTGCTGTTGTCGCCGTCGCCGGTCGTTTTGTTTTATTATCGCGATTATGATCCCAATCCTTTTATTTGTGGCGGCGGAGCCCCTCGCCCCCCCGAGACACACACACGCACACACACTCACTCACACTCACATTCACACACACACGCACATGCAGCACACGCACCGCCCCGCAGCCGCCCGCCCGTCTGCGAGCGCCGCCGCCGCTCCGCTTCATCTAGCCCAGGGCGCCGGGCGCATGCGCCCATCCATATGCATGAGAGCACAGGAGGAGGAGGAGAAGGGGAAGGGAGGAGGGAGGGGAATGGCATGGGCAGGGGAAGGCAGGTAGTGACAGGAGGAGGAGGAGGGATGGCATGGAGCGAGTTGAGGGCGGTGGCAGCGGCTCCTGCGCTGCCGGAGGGAGGCGGCCGCGGCTGCCCCGAGGGTCCGTCCGTTCAGTCGCTCCGGCCGCGCAGGTGCTTCCAGGGTTACCTGGGGCGGGAGGAGCCGCTCCGGGCGTTCTCTCCGGGAGCTCCCTGAGCGCTCCCTGAGCGGCGCTCGCGGCTCTTCCCGCCGCGCCGCTCGCTGAGGGGACGCGCGCGGGTCCTGCCCGCCCGGCAGCCGCAGCCCGGCCCCGCTCCCCTCCTCGGGGCTGCGCGAAGCTTCCTTCGAACGAAGGAAGACTTTAGAACGAAAGAGCGAAGGCCTGAGAGGCATTTCTAAGTGAAACCTGCCCCTTCCCTGTGCCCGGCGGCGGTGTCCCGTGTTTCCCGCCCCGCGCCACCTGAGGCGGGCCGGGGCGGGAGGCGCTCCCTGAGGGGCGGGAGGGCCGCTCGGTCCGAGGCGCTGAGGGAGGCGCTCCCCGGGGCTCTGAGGGAGGCTCTGCCCGGGAACGCCGAGGTGGCGGTGGCCACCGTGCGACTCGTTGTGCCCTGCTCTCCACGAGAGCCTCCCGTGGATCGAGCGGGAGGAAAGATTCCCCTCAGCTGATCAGTCCCGGGAAGGCAGTGCTGGCAGAGAGGGCTCAGACTCCGGCAGGGACCCTGTTCCCCTCACTGGAGTTGCTGGTCACAGCTCCCAAGTAAGGGCGGGGGTTTGTTCGCCTCGCACACCCTTCCAGGAGCGGGGCTGGGAGCCCTGCGGTCACCTGGGGGACTCCCTGCCGCAGGGCACTGGGGAGCCCGAGGTTTACACGGTGGCAGAAAGCATTCGGGCTGGTTCCCAGAGGAAGATCCACACATCAAAGGGCACTGAACAAAAAAGAAAACCCCAAAAACCCCATTACTAGCTTTGGTTTGGGAAGTCCCTGGGCTGGGTGTTGGGTGGCTGTGCTGGGAACTCGCTGCATCCCTGTCCCTTTTTTTTCCTGAGGCGCTGGAGACAGGAACCTGGCCTACATGACGTGTGGTCTGACCCAGAACAGCTATTCCTGCGTCCCGGTCTCCTGAATTCCACCCTGATCTAATGCGGTAGATGTGCGAATGTCTATTTTATACACCAGAGTCAGTGCTACAGAGGAAAAGATTTGTGACCTAATTTTATATCCTTTGTTTTCATTTCCTATGGCAAAAGCAAAGCACATGCCAGTTCTTGGCTGTGGCGAGGTCTGTCGCATTCCAGAGTGCCTCGGGCTGGGAAGCTGGTGGTATTTGTGCCCCTCACCTCAGAGCCGTGCTCAGGCTTCCAGCAGACTCCTGCAGATCACTTCCCACCTGTGACGCCACAAATTACATACCAGCAATTTTGGCATCCCCGTGAGGTGAGCGGTTGCTGAATATTCCTCCCAGCCTCATTCAGCCCCCAAGTTCCAGCAGTATTTGGTTGTTCCTTATTGGAGCAATTACCTTTTCTTAGGCTGGTAAACCTTCACTGTGTTTGCAGTGGCTGCAGTTTGGTGATACAAGGACCAGTGCTTCTCTTCTTTTTTATTTTTATTTTTTTTTCCAGTGGGTGTAGGTGAGCTTCCACAGCCTGTTTAAATGTTACTCATTCCCAAGTGCAACACATCTGCTCCTCTGGGCCTTTAAATACCCTGCTGCTTGCTGGTATGCTCCATACCTTGGGGGCAGGTCTGGAGTTGGCCTTTCTGTAAAAGGTTACTCCACCTGTTTGACTCCAGTGCTTAGGAAATCCAGAGTTCTGGTTCCCACAGTGCTTGTGACTCAGCAGTGTCGCTGCCCTCAAACAGAATTACTCGTCCAACAACTTAAAATGCTTTGCAAGCATTAATGAATTAAGCCTCCCAACGTCTTGAGATGGGGAGTATTACTGGGAAGCAAAGCAAGGCAGAGCATGAGCCATGTGTAGAAGCGCATTGCAAACCCTGAAAGAAATTTTGGTCTCGTGGAGGTCAGCAGCAAAACCCTCTCACCTTATTTAGTCCAGAGTTTCACCCTTGAAGTCCCATCTTCTTTGGGCTCTCAAGGCCAGATCTTCAGCCACTGCACAGCAGCACTGTGGAAACCAGCTGAGTGTGGTGCCAGCAGCCTGAGCATCTTTTTAAGGCACCCCTTTCACTTCTGTGTGAGCACAGGGGGCCTGAACTGAGTGGCTTTGAGCAGCCTGAGGCTGGTGCCCATCAAATTCTCTGCTCACACATCTCATGAGCGTGGAGCCAACGTGTCTTCCTTTGTGGCTGGTGAAGAACTTTCCAACATCTGGCTTTTTACGTTGCATAAAGTCCCTTCCTGCCGGTCTTTCTATCCTGACATAATTAGATCACATCCATGTTGGAAGTTGTCGTAGACATTCGGTGTGCCAGAGTCCAGAATTAGAGGCTTCAGGCCTGAATCAGTTCCCTAATATGGAGCTGCTCATTGAAGCCACCGGGAGATGGCCCAGGACTTTTGGTGGGATGAGGATCACAGCCTTTAGAGGGAGTGCCTGGTTTGTGGGGGTCAGGTGTCGTGAAGTCGATTCTTTGTGTTAGGAAAGTTGTAATTTCCTTTTAAAGCTCAGTGACTCATTGAGTCGTGGCTGTGAACAATCCCACAGGATTTCCTTAGATTTGTGATACCTGAAGGTAAAGCCTGGAATGGCGCCCCTGGAAAAATTCCTCGTTCAGGGACCTGATCCATCTCATTTTCAATTCAGTGACTAAACTTCTGTGTACTACTGTAAAGCAGATCGAGGTGGTTGCATAATCGTGGGGGCCTGATCCTGCATCAGCTTCCAATAAATCAGTTGAAGGGCTCCCAAAAAAAGAATCTGTTGACATGTGGAAACTGTAGTAATAAAGAATTCATAAAGTCATGACCTCATTTCACAGGGAACGAAGAGGCTAAAGGAGCCCTTTGTTTCTCTAGACTTTTATAAAAGTAGTTTTCCCCCCTCGAAATTACCCATTAAATTAATTTGCTGCAGCCTCAGATATAATTCTGCACACACCGAGTGAAAGAGTGAGAATTTCATCCACTTGGATAATCCCTTATCTCGCAGTTAAGCTTCCCTGTTGCAGGGAGAAGGACATATCTCTGCAGTCAATCATGGATGAGTGAGCTCTCAGATAAGGCCTTTCCTATAATACACCCACAACACTTTATTTTCCTCTTGCCACACTGGGACTGACCTCCCCACTTGGATGGGTGTCGTGGAGGCAGAGATAGGGACCGTGCTGTGCTGCTTGGCTGACACACATTTCGGAGCAACACATTCCAGCAGATGAACCCATTTGCACAGTTGAGTGATCTAAACTTAGAAAGCTAATTTCTCTAATTACAAAGTGAGACTGAACTCCTGTAAAGCTTTTCATCACCTGAGTGCAATGGGAATTGCGCTTCCATAATCATTTAATGTTTAGAAACTAATTAGGAAGCGTTTTGTGGGGAGGACACGCCCCACGTTAAGCTGTTTCACAAATGGGTCGGGAGAGAAAACTGCCACTGGATGGGAAAGTTGAGCAAGTGGCAGAGGTTGGGACAAAGAGCACAGTTTACTCAACGCTGAGCAGTGCCTTCCTACTTCCATGAAAGTAGGAATTTATTTCTTCAAAGTCAGGCAATTTCTTAAAGCTGTGTCTCCAGGCAAGCTTTTCAAATATGACAAAAGATTTTTGGAGAAGATGCTCTAGTTACCAGAGCCCCAAATCCAGTTTGCTGCTACAAGCACTTGCTTTCCTCTTTCCCTGGAGCATTTTGCTTGAGAGAACTAAAATTTTAAAGCTGTGTTTTGTGTGTTGTCCCATGTATGTTTTATTCCCACCTTAGTTTTTTAGTTTTTCAGCTCCCTGGAATTAAAGTGAGTCACTAAATCTCTTTCAGAAGATTCTCTGAGAGCAACAACAACAAGAAAAAGACTCTGGGGTACTCAGAATTTACTGCAATGAGAATCAATAAAGTCTCTGAAAGAGTTAAAGTTGTAAAGCCAAAAAATACGTCTCTTGTTGAACTTTTAAGTTTTATCCAGCTGTAATTAAGCGAATCCATAACATTATTGCTTTCTGTCACAGCTTAAAATTGAGAGCTTGTTCCAGTAGAGCTGTTTCTCCTTCAGTTTCCTTTATTTGTATGCACATAAAACCTGCTTTCTGCTTGTTTCTCTTTTAACCCTTCAAGGATCAGATGCCTCCACATCAACCTGCGAACCCAACTGCTTTGTCCTTCAGTTATCCTCCCCAGTGGTGGGATTCCTGTGCACCAGTGGTTTGATCTCAAATCCCTGCTTTCTAAAAACAGGGGAGAGCTGAGACTACAGTTTAAGGTCTGGGTAGAGGTGCAGCTTATCAAGCTGGAGCAGCTTCCAGTAGGTGCAAGGACTGTGACACTGAGCAGTGCTGGCACCTCTGTCACAGGCAAGATGACACTTTCATTTGATAAGCAGCAACCTCAGCTATTCCTGTCGGTCATGGAAGAGGTTGCACTGAAACCTGGGCTGAGCCCTGTCTCCAGTGAATGGGAGCTTTTAGGAGAGCTCCAAGTTTCCAGTAGGGTTTCCCTCACAACTTTCTGCATCTTTGAGCCAATTTTTTTTGTGTGTGAGTGCTCAGCCCAAGTTTCATTTTCTTGTTATAACGGCATCAAAATGTCTGAAGTCTTCTCCTCGTGCAGATTGTTTTCTCTTCATTGTTAATTCAGTGCATTCTCAATCACAAACTACCCTGAGGGTGCAAGACTGAAGTACACAGGGGTGTCATTTAGTTTAGGAAATGACCAAAAAGAAGGGATTAGCAAATTTAAGTAAATTACTTGTACCTTTTCCTGCCATTTTTCCATGGCTGATCTAATATTCTGGGCCTTGATTTTACTTATTCCTGTGTGGGGAATATAAAGGGAGTTGCTTCTTTTGGCCTCAAGAAATATTTAGAGACATTAAGATTGCTGAAATCCACATTCAGCCCAAAATATAAACGTCCCTAAATCAAGGAACAAAAACCTTTGAGTTAGGGATGTGCTTAAGGAACTTGCTGGAATGGGCAGTGAAATGGTCTACAAAATTGGGTGTATGGGAGTTATGCTGCTGACAAAAGATTTTTGGGTTTCTCCAGAGAATTAGGGGGATGCAGAGTGTCCTGTTTTTACCTTGTCCCATGGCTGCTCCCCAGCTGAAGGAACCTTTTTCTATCAGCTAAATGTTTTTAGATAAAGCACAGGCTGCAGAGAGTGGCTGCCATCCTTGGTGGTACAGATAACAACAAGGTCCTAAATTAGGAGCTAAAAATTGCTTCCTCTGTGTTCATCTTTTACAAAAGAATTAAAAGAAGCCCTGGACCATCCTGCATGTCACAGCAGTGCCCTTGGCACCCAGGTGTTCCCTGGATGGGAATTGAGGAGTCTCTGTCACTGATCATGCAGTGAGAGGTGTGACAAGACTGTGTGTCACAGCCATGAGCATTTGGAAGGGTCTGAAACTGTGCTGACCTGGGAATTCTGGTGTTGCAACTGCATTTTGAACCAGATTTGCATCAGTTCCCTCAGTTAATCACTGGAGACTCTTCCAGTCCCTCTCTGGAGTTACCTGTGGTCCAAGGGATACGAATAGACTTGGGGCACAATGGAGAGGTGGCAAATATAGAGCCTTACTCTTGGTATGAGCCAGACACCCTGTCACCCTCTGCCTCTCTGGTTAAAGGTTTGTCTTTGCTCTTTCCACAGCACCTGGAAGGTTTTACATTCCTGTCTCCCTGACAGCTGGTTTGTCTTTTCAAACACACAGGAGATGATTTTCTCTTTGATTGCTCCTGATCTCGGCCCTGAGTCATGGACCACTCCAAGTGTGAAGGACATCCCTGATTTATGGAACCGTGGCATCTTGGTGAACACCTGAAAGAAGAAGAGCCTGGCTGTAGAATTGGACCCCTACGCTCAATTAATTTCTTTGAAGGTAATGGCATTACCCAGTGGGCATCAGCTTTATGTCTGAAAAGGGCCATAGGCTCTCACAGATCCACAATCTGTGTGTTGCCCTGAATTGCTGGGGATTTTTTTTATATATATATAATGATGATTTTTATTTACTGTGGCAGAGGGGAACGAATGAGGATCTGCTACAGCTTGAATAGAAGCAATTCCACACCTGTCCCTTTAACTGCACATTTGTGGTTGGCTGCTTTTTATTGTCCTCCGTCCTCTGAGGCTGTAGGGCAGTGTGTGTGTGTGTGTGTGTGTGTGTGTGTGTGTGTGTGTGTAAGGATTTCCCAGCCTAGTGGAGCGACCCCTCATCCTGCTGCTCCAAGCAGTGACTTCCCTCCCCTCCTTTCTTCCCAATATTTATTGGAAGCACGTGCTAAGGAATCTGTGAGCCTGCAATGCTAATGAGTGTGTGGCACAGAGCAGAGCAGGGCAGCAGATGCAAAGGGACGGGCACGTTTCCTAATGAGGGAGTCTCGAGACCCATCTGTTGAGTCTCGTGGGCCCTCAATGAAGTTTGCTGCACAAGGTTGCCAGTGGAGGGCTTTTTTTTTCCCCCCCTCTAATGCTTTTAGTTCTCAACAAGTGCAATCCTGTATAGAGCAGCATGTCATGGGGTTAGGTTTTGTTGTTACCAGCAGATAATGTGACTTTGAAAAGAAGGCCCCTGCCCCAGCTGAAAGGAGGATAACCCTCCTCTACCCCCTTCCTTCCCATCCTTCTTGCTCGGATCAATAACAGGTCCCCAGGCACAAAGCCTGCATTCTTTTATTCTCAAATTAGAGCAGCTGCAGCAGCAACACCACAGCTCATTGGAAACCTATTAGCTTTTGAAAGACTTAATCCAGTTTGAAAATAACTAGTGTTTCTCAATCCTTCACGCACTCACTCCTGTAAGAGGCAATATTCTTAGGCTGCATTCAGGCTGCACTGGGCTTATTATTATAATAACTGCATCACTCTCCGTGTCCCAAAGGGGCAACAAAGAAGGCAAAATGTCAGTTTCCCAGCTTCACAGGGCCCAAAGAACATTGGATTTACTCTGCCATATCACACCCTATCGCTGAGCTGTGCCGCCTGCCATCCTGCCTTCAATGGTGACCGAAATCTTGTGATTCACTCTCCAATTTCATAGTTTTTAAGGCCAGAAGGGACTATTATGATAATCTATTTGACCTCCTGCACAACACAGACATTAGAATTTCATCCTAGGTGGGATAAAAGCTGGGAGCAGCTGGATTCTTTGATGCTGCTCTGCTGGAAGTGTGGGGGATTTTGGGGGGTACTTTTTCCATAAGGGGAATTTGTTCTTTTTGGGCACATGAAACACAGAGCTTCGCAAATGGGAGCCTTGTGCACACTCTGCAAATGCTTTGCTTTGGAGTTAGAGAAGCTGATTTTAGGTAGAAAGGGTTTGTTCCTCTGTCTTGGTTTCTTGTTTAGCTTTGGTGTCACCCCTTTACTGAGGATCTCCCTGCAGCATCACTGTGAGCTGATTACTCTTCCAATTACATCTTAAAGGTGGAGACTTGAACTTCAGCAGTTGCCCTGCCTTGAGAGATGTTTAGGCCATAAATGCCTTGTGAAGACAGTAAGGAAATAAAAGTTTCTTGAACAGGGTCCTCAATCTCATTCCCCAGGTCACACTGGAAATCTGTGGATGATCAGGGAGTCTGTTTTCTCATTTTTCTTGAGTCCCAGCCTAGTGTGTTTGCTGGGACATCTTTCTCTGCTCCGACTTTTCTTGAACTGTGCCAGTCCTAAACCTTTCCTGTAAGTAAGNTCTGTCTTGGTTTCTTGTTTAGCTTTGGTGTCACCCCTTTACTGAGGATCTCCCTGCAGCATCACTGTGAGCTGATTACTCTTACAATTATATCTTAAAGGTGGAGACTTGAACTTCAGCAGTTGCCCTGCCTTGAGAGATGTTTAGGCCATAAATGCCTTGTGAAGACAGTAAGGAAATAAAAGTTTCTTGAACAGGGTCCTCAATCTCATTCCCCAGGTCACACTGGAAATCTGTGGATGATCAGGGAGTCTGTTTTCTCATTTTTCTTGAGTCCCAGCCTAGTGTGTTTGCTGGGACATCTTTCCCTGCTCAGACTCTTCTTGAACTGTGCCAGTCCTAACCCTTTCCTAAGTAAGTGCTGCCAACTGTGAGTGTTGGCACAAATGTTTTTGCCAGAGGTAGCTGGGGTTGGACCACCAACTGCCTTCCCAAAGGCCACTGAACAGCAACAGCTTTTGATTTCTACTGACCTGGACCAGATTCAGTGTGGTGACCTAGAGCTAAGGGGCTCAGGATCTCATTACTAATCCCTTGAGCTAGCCAATTCCTTCCACCAAGTCAATGTTTTCTAAAGTGTTAAAAGACTTTTCCTGCCTGCCTGCCCATTAAATCCTGCTCTCCTGTCCGTGTCCTTGGATCAGCCTAATCACTGAAGTGGATCAGTTTCAAGTCTTAAGGATGCAAGCTGTGGTCCTGACAATGCAGAAGGGGGCAGGCAGCACAGCTGAGGGGGCTGCTTTGGGGTAACCCTGATGTGCTGCTTTTGGAAGGCATTGCCAGCTGGGATATGGGGTGTTTCCTGCTTTTAGCTTGTTCAGCTAGTATTTAGGATTTAGATATGTTTCTAGATGCTTTAAATCTAGAAAAAAACCCAACAAATAGGTGTTCTCCTGCTTTTTATGTACCTCAAGTAATAATTTTCTTCTGTTATATTTTAACCTCCTCACTTTCTTAGATGGGGAATTTGGCTTTGCAGAAGGAACCATGCAGAGTGTCAGCATTGACTTCTAATCATCTTGATTATTAAAATCTTACATTTTAAGGACACAGAGAAATGTGTTTCAAGAGAGTGTGTAGAAAAAACCACTGTGTTTTACATTAAAATCTGCAATAACCTCATCCACATACACTTAGCAGGAAACAGCTTCCATTTGCTTTATTTTGAATTGAATACAGAGTAGTTTACAAATTCTGTATCTGTGCCTCCTCCTCCAGCAAAGCTTCTTCATAATTAACACAGGCTTACAAGGGTGGGCATATACATTGCATATATATATATACATTGCCTCTAATTCTACTCTCTCTCACTAAAAATCTTCTAACAATAGTGATTAGTCTCCAGATTCTCAGGCTACTTCTTTCCAGTACTGGTGGTGTCAGTTAATGCTCTGTTTCCATTTGAAACTTAAGTTCTTGATGTGGAGCTTGACATGGAGGCTCGTTCTGGTAAAGGCACAGAAGCAAAATCTCACAGTGTTCTTCCTCTTGCCAGCACTTTGTTTATCTGAATTATTTCCCAAGTTAACTCCTGTGGCCTAACCCCAAAGAAGAGAAGATCTAATCTCTGATTGTCCTCTGGGACCATTCCTGCAAGGTCCTTGAAGAATATATCCTGTTTCCCAGTCAAAGAGTCAATCCAAGGATGTGTCCTGTCTTCTCTTCTCATTTGAAGATTGTTTACCTGTTATTTATGAACTGTGTTTTGTCTATGGACTATTCCTAGTGTGGGGGCATTGTGGGGCTTCTTAGAGAAGGAGGAAGGATGAAAATGGCTCAGACTTTGCATCCAACATCCCATTCTCCATGCAGAAGGATTTACATTCATATACACAAATACACCAAAGCCCCCCAGCCCTTGGAGGCTGCAGAAATTCTGCCTTTGGTAGAAGATGGAGCCTCTAATACAGGAATATTGAAAGAATTCCTAATTACCTGCTCTGATGATGTCTCAGAGCAGCATGGAATATGTTGTTGGGCATCAGATGTGGAACAAAATATTGACCATTTTGGGATGGTGCTAAAATAAAAGCAGTCCAAGGATTGAGTTATCCATGAGTGTCAATATTCCAACTCAGCTGCAGAAAACTGAATGCTCTCATTTATGCCAGCTGGAATTATAGTTTGGGCATTTTATTAAAGTATGAAGAGGTCACTTATTGTTCACAGAGGGTTTTTTTTTTCCTGAAAGGAAGGCAACCAGAGCTGAAGAGCTGAAAGCACTGAGCTGTGTTCATTTGGATTAAAAATAGGTATTTTGGGCCAGCAGAGCTTCAAAATAAGCAAATTCTCAAACCAAACAGTTTTCCTTTTGGTAGCCGAAAAGGAAACCGCACATCCAGGAGGAATGTAGATCAAAGCAAACTCTGCAAATGATGCAGAAACACATAAAATAACAAACAAGGCTGGTGGGAAGAGGGGAGCTTTTGTAAGTAGATAGGTCTGTTCATATTACACTGAAACCAAAGGCAAGATTGCTAAAGAAGATACTGGAGAGGGCTATATAAGGCTATAGATTTTTCTCTTCAGAGGAATTTTTCCAGCCTGTTTTTGCATCTCCATTGTGTTTGCAAAGTAACATATAAGGGACATTCTCAGCACAAGATCTCACTGATACCAACTTTTGCCTTTCACCACTCTTATCTCTTACTTTCCTTCTCTCCCTTGTTTCCCTGAGTCTCCCTCTGCTGAAGTCTGGGGCAGAACATGTTATCAGTTTAAAATGGAATGCATTTGTTAAATGTGTTAAATGTGACAGTACAAATCTACCTCAGAACTGTTTTTAATAGAAAATATAGTATTGTTCAGTATTTTTAAACTTGTTGTTTTACTTATGTTTAAGTGAAAGTGTTGCTGCAATATTGCTTGTAATAATTGAATTGATGGGGATTTGGTAAGTGCTACAGTGAAGTCACTCTTTAGTTTAATGACTTGTCCAGTCCTTTCATGAAGTGATTGGCACATAATTCCTGAATTCCTCAGGGCTTTGATTCACAGAATTCTCTACAGAAGAGGACAGACCTTGCAGAAGGGAGAAGGGTCTTTTGTCCAACAGTCAAGAAGAGTTGAGATTTCAAGGGTAGCTGTGTTCCTCTGCAAGTCCTGCAGAGCTCTTCCCTTCTGCTTTGCCCTGCTGGCTCCTTCCATGTGCCTCTCCACCTCTCTGCATGGCACCCACCTCAGCTCTGGTGGGAAACAACTCTTTTATTGTGCAGAAGGTAATTTATTTCATGCAGGCCAACAAGTGGAAAGGCAACACTTCTTTATGAGCCACATTTCTTTACACAGAACTGGATGTGTCTCGTCCCTCCTTTCTTACTTCTGACATTTTGAAAGCACCCTGGTCCATATTGCTGGAATAAAACAGGTTCCCAGGGCTCTATAGATTCAAGGGCAGGACACAAGCTGGCTTGACACTATCTGGTAGTTGGAAAGATTAGATTTCCTTCTTTTTAAAAAAAAAAAAAAAATTTTTTTCCCAGACAGCCCCTTTTTCTCTCTGCTTTCCACAGCAGGTTTTCATCAGGAAGGGCAGGCCCCACTGCACCCATCCTGTGTAGGTCATAGAACACACATCCCACCTTCCCATCTTCCCCCAGTCTGGGCACAAAGTGATGCCTGCTCCTTGTGTGGAGGGCAGGGCACTGCAGGAATGCTGCCCCTCTGAAGGCTGTCACTGGGATGGCTCAGGGGTAGATACAAAACAATCCTTTCCCACTGTACCAACTGAGGCTTGTTTGCCTCAGACAGAGATTTCCTCCAGGACTCTGGAATTGTTTGCCAGTTCTTTGAACTATTTTTTTAACGTGGCCACTTTTAGCCTGAATGGAGAGTAGTGAAAGTTTGAGCTCTGTATCCTGGGAAGCTCCTGGGAAGCTCCTCTCTGTGTGAGCACTGGACCAGTCAACAGGCTCCAAGTGTAGGATTGTCAGACAAAGGGACAGCCTGCAGCAAAAGGGATGTTTGTACTGTGGCCAGAGTAGGCTTCCTTAAAAATAATAGCCAAGGGTAAACACTATCAATTCACAAGTTAGATGCTTGTAAAAAACCACCAGCCCGTTTGCTGACCCATTAGGAAGGGAAATAGGACCTGACAGTTCTCTGTGCTGTGATTCTAAGCACGATGTTTCCCTGAGAAAGAGTTCCTGTGGTGCTGTGAGTGCTCTGCTGTCATTGATGGCAAGGGATTGGGAAGATTTGTTGCTGTACAGAGGTTTGTGCATGGCTTGGGTTTAGGTTGTTTCAGCCCATCCACATCAAGTGACAACATGCAAAGCTGTCAGGCCTGACCTGGCAAAACAGAGCTGGCATTCTAAAAGAATATTTCCATACAGTGACCTCTGTTTTTCTACCCCAATGTGGTCTTTATTTTTGTGACTTCAGGTAACAAAAACTGTGGGGGGTTTTGTTGAAAGAGGATTACCCCAAGCCCAACCTAACTTTGCTAAAGGAAACTTGCTGCTAGAGGGAGATTTTTGGAAAATTTATTCCCAAGGTGATGCCTTCCAAATACAGAATGAATTGACATGTGTGACCTGCTTTATTCTTGGCAGGTGTGTGGACAGCAGATCTGAAATTCAGTCAGAACTCTGCATCCAGTGGCAACTGGGTGATCCTGGTCACCAGAGGACAAGATGCTGAGCTTGGAGAATTTTGGGAGAAAGTTCAGTGATAGTAGAAAGGTTGGAGAGACTTTGATGAAAACATGGAGTGGAACAGCTCTGGAGAGTGGACAAATTGTGAGTAATTTTATCCAGAGGATTTCAAAGTTCCTAGAAAATCTCTTATTGAGTCCAATAATTTTACATTGTCCCACAGTGTTTATCTGGTCTCAGATATAATATTTTTTGCTTGTTTGTGCTTTGCATTGATAACTGATATCAGAGATTCACTCTGTCCCTTGTCCATAAAACTGAGTTCAAGTAGTTGGAACAGAAAAGTGACATAGAGAATTAAGTGAATTAAAGTGTGTAAGAAAACCTCCTTAGGAATAAGCACTTGGCCCACACCTTAAACAAAAACAATCCAGGCAGGAAACAAAATGCACAACTTCAACATGAAACTGAAGACATGGATTGTTTGAGGTTCTTTTGCTGAAATACCTCTCTGTGTGCAAGGCTTTCAAGGCTGGTCTCTCATTCTGGTGACTCAGTGTTGATAAACACAGCTTGAAAACTGATCTAAAAGGACCCGTGGGGTCTTTATTTTACACATTTACACAGGGCCCAGCTTTTTAAAACACATGATTATATATTTGATAACTTTGACCGCAATTAAAACCGATTAGTCTTTAATTCAAGATTTTTAAAAAGTAAATAAACAGTTTTCCCCAAACCTCCACAAGCTCAAAAGCCTGTAAAGAAGATCCTTAAACATCAGGAACAGCTGCTTTTACATAACTGTTAATGCAGCTCTTGCTTTTATTGCAGTGTGGTTCTTTCACAGTATCTCTCATGCTGATGTGTGTTAGCACAAGAGCTGTGTTCTCACTCAAAACATTCATTGGCTTTTTGGCAACAAAAAGCTATAATCATAGTAATTTCTGTATAAGCAGCACTTTCACAATTCAGGCCCTGTATTCAAGAATTTTCCAACAGCTCTGAGCTTGAAAGGGACAGTTTTTAAACAAGGAAAATGCTGATGATGTCCCTGTATTACAGAGAAGTCAGTGCCATAAGGAGGAGAGCATGACCACTGCCACACCAGATAAGATATCCAGTGTGATGACATTTGTTGGTATTGGTCAGTATAAGGAGCAAAGGAGTTAGAAAGCAATAAATTATTTGCCTAAATGAAAAAGTATTCATTCATTATTGTTAGTCCTTTGGATCAGAATCACAGGGCTTGATAACCATGGAGTTGTATCTTGTCATAAATAACACTAATTCCTTTTGAAATGCAGCATTTGTGGTTTCCTGGTTGGTTTTCTGGCAGAGAGTTCCACTGATTAATTATTCATTTTCAGACTTTTCTTAAATCATTCTTAAATATTATCTTTCTACTTCATTGGCAGAACCTTTGTCTTTTGTTGGGAGAGAAGCTGAAGAGGACATGGCTCACTTTCTGTATGTTTGATGTTATGTAACTCTCATATAATTTCCCTCAGTAATGATAATCCTGGTGTTTTCAGCCTATTTTTCCCAGACATTTCTTTAAGCTTCCTTGGCAATTCACTTGCCAGTCTCTGGACCCTGCTTGTTTCTGCTCTCTTCTCTTCTCTCCCTCCTGTGGATTCAGTATTTCAGACAAGGAACTTATGTAGGGACACCATTGTAATAAGGGAGTAATAAAATTTATGCTAAATGCCCATATATTATAAACAACCATCTAGACAAGATTTTACAACACTTATCTCATCCACAGCTCTTATTTTTTAGGTTTTAGACTATCAAAGTAGAAATATAGTGAATTCTGCTGCTGAGAAAGTGATGGCTTGGCTGAGCCAAGCAAGGCATTCTGTCATTTTACTACTTAATAATTATGGCTGGGTGAAAATAAAGATATTTAAATGACACCAAGCATGACTTTTCAGCCTGAGCATGATCTTTCATTTGGCTGCTGGAGGTAAATTCAGAGTGACTCATGGCATGGTGGTACTGAAAATCTGTTGGTTCAGGGCCTGTGGTCTTCTGCAGGATGATCACATTACAATTTTAAAGCTTCCTGTACATTTTGGGTGTCTTTAATTCTGGAGTACGTGTTTTAGGAAGGCTTTCACTCTCCATATTTCAGAGTGTCTTGCTGCTGACACAAAGGACCAGGCAGCGTGAATGGCTCATTTCATGGGACCTTGGTCTGTGGTGAAAAGGACACAGGAGCAAATCCAGTACACACAGAAAAACTGGCTTTTGTTTACTGAGACAAAGCTGTAAAACCATGGAGGGAGCAAAAGCTGAAATCAAGGGGCATAGAAATGATGGAGCGGGGATGGAAAAGGAAGATCAGCGTTTGAGGGTTCTCCTGTTTGCAACAGATCTGTGTTCCAGCAGTGGGGGAAAGGCACAAGTCATTCTTCCCAAACTGCTTGATGCAAGGACCCCTTGATTTGAGTTTGGATTTGAGGCTCTTGGAGGGGAAAAGGTTATTTATCAGCAAGAATTCCCCAGAAGTTTCCCTCCCTCTCAACTTTCAGCCTAGTTCCTCCAAGCCAAAAAGAAGCCTTATGTGATGATAAATGTCCCCTCAGGCTGCCTGCTGAAGCCAAGGACCTCCACTGCAAGATGTAGGGAAACACTTCCTTAAATTTTATTCTTAAAAAAAATAAAATGCTTTCAGTGGTCCTGGTGGAGACTTCCCACTCATTGGAAGCTACTGCTTGCCTGAAAAACCTTTGGTCTTTGGGAGTATTTTAAAACAGATAGTCTTAGGAAATGCTGTATTGCTGTGGGGCATCTGGCTTGTAATCAGTCACTCCTTTCAGAGTTTAACTCTTCTGTGGTGACACCGACCCAGAGCCTGCCTGGTGTGGTCCTGGGGAGCCATGTGCCTTATATGTCCATTGCAACTTGCAGGAGGTCAAGGAGGGGGAAGCCAAAGGATTTGTGCAAATGGTGGAGCCAAGCAGAAGGTCAGGGATGGCATTTTGTGGCCATGGGAAAGAGACAGTTCCTCCTCCTGGGTCGGGATGAGTCTCCGTCAGTGCCAAGTCCCGAAGAGTCACGGGGCTTCCATGGCTGGCACCCAGTGCTCTTAATTTTGTGGTGAATAAGAGCCCTGAAAGCACATAATTTAATCTGCCTGAAGATAATTGTTGGAATAAATCATTCTCTTGTTTAAAGAGTAAATCTCCAGCAAGTTTCAAGAGGGCCTACAGCACTGCTGATTTTAATCATTCCTCTGCATAGGGAAGTGTCTATGCTACTCAGTGTTTCCAAGCCAGCAGTGCTGATATTAAAAAGTCAGGCCTGCATTTAGAAGCTGTCACAACTCAAACAGAACTTTTTTGGGGGATTCCTGAAATCCCAGCTGAAAGAGAAGAAGCCTGGTGGGCAGGCTGCTTTCCTGTCTGTGTTTAACTAACCAGTCATCCTTCACTGCCATCTGATGCCTCAGTTTCCATGTCCAAACGTGGGGTTCTGTGGCCAGAGCTCTGTGGTGCCACTGCCATTGTGGAGGGGAGAAGTGCTTCAGGAAAAATGGGTATTTTTGGTTTTTTTTGGTGTTGGTGTGATGTTGCTGGAATATGGGTTGTGTATGACAGGAACTGTGCTGTGGTGTGTCAGACTGTACCACAGAGAGCAGTTCCAGTCAGAGATGGGTGATTTTTATCTGACTGCCCTGTGGTCACCCAGTGGGCTCCCCAGGGCTCTGCTGGGCAGCTGCTTTTCTGTAGCATGTCCTGCTTTGGCTGAATTTTTCCAGGGTTTGGCTGGTCCACAAGGGACTTTTTTTTTAGGGGTGTGAAAAGGATCGGTTTGGGTGAGATGCATTCAAGCAAAGTAGGAATTACACTGGTCAGCTGAGGTCTGGAGAGCTGTGCTTCACTAAACCTCCCTGGCCTTCATCTGGGAGCTGAGCTGTGGCAGAGGTGGTTCCCTGCAGAGCAGGATGTGGGTTGGAATGACTGGCTGAGGTGTTCCAGCCATGGGTGAGGAAGGGTTTGGATACATTACAGCTTCTTTCAAGGCTTGAGTGTTCAATTAGCTCTTGGCAGTTCAGTTGCTCCTATGACAGCACTCAGGATTCCCTGGCTGGATACTTAATAGGTGTCCTACTAATTTATGAGACTTAAGTTAAATAGGAGAGAATTTGGGCTGCTTTTACATGAATCCATGATGGATTGCAGGCAGGTTCCTGCTACTTACCCATTTTTTCCTGACCACTTGTTGAGCACCAGAAAAAGTTGGTCAAGATTTTGGTATTCTCCCATATTTTTGTTAAATTTTTCCTTTTGCTGGAGAGGACTTGGAGGTTTTGCTTTTGGAGCTTTCTGGGAGGAATAGACACTGCTCTGGTCTTGTAATCCTGTTTCTCCCTGTCTTCCAAACTGGGAAGTACTTGCTGCTCTTCTGAAGCTGATTGTAGTGCTAAAAAAGTAATTCATACAACTTTTGGCACAACAGCATTTGAATAATTTTAAGGGGTTGGGAATCAATTCACTGTGCCATTTAAGCTACTTTGAAGAAGAGATTTAGCTCTGCTTCATTTTGGTTGTATTTTGCATGAAATGTGTGGGGCTGTTGGAACCAGATATATTAACTTTGTGCTGGGCTGATGTACACCAGTTAAAAATGTGTCCCTGGCATATGGAGTCAAAAGCTGAGGGTTTTCTCAGGCACAGATCCTACTCAGCTCCTGGATTCCAGGTGTCCCAGCCCCCAGGTTCATTTCTATGTCTAATAGGTATGAAAACACTGGGTCTCAGTACCATTTCCATTTTAGGTGTCTCAGAACTTGCTTTTGTCTGAAGCAAAATATTTGTCACATGTTATTAGACAGGACCTTGCTGTGGAGTAAATCAGGGTTTGCTAAATTGTGAAATACCACAGAATCACAGAATGGTTTGGGTTGGAAGGGACCTTTAAAGGTCCAACCCCCTGCAATGAGCTGGGAAATTTTCAACCAGATCAGGTTGCTCAGAGCCCCATCCAGCCTCACCTTGAGTGTTTTCCAGGGATGGGGCATCCACAGCTTGTCCACTGGCACATGTGCCAGTGCCTCACCACCCTCATTGTAAACATGTCTTCTTTATATCTACTCTAAATCTTTTAGTTTATTGTGCAAACATGGGATGTGTTTACCTCCAGAAGTGGTGGGGGTGTAAACAGTGTGTCATGAATCATTCTGTCGTGTTTGAGTTACAATAATATACATAAATCATGTAAGTCTCATGTGTTATAAGCACAAGGTTTCATAGGCAATCATTCTTACAGATTTTCATTTGCAGAAAATCTTGGGAGCCCTTGTCTTTGTCCAGAGTTTAAAAAAAAAAAGAAGTAATCTTCTTAGAGTATTTGCAAATCAGCCTCTGAAGAACAAATTGTAAAAGAAGCAGTGTGACATTTCCAGCTATCTTTAGAGGGAGGTCTGTTCTACAATACATTTCAGGTGACAAAACACAAATATGATGCCCTGTGCCAAATGGAGAGAAAGAATAGGCCCTCTGCTGCTGGGAATAAA
>VYZS01014663.1:31858-50575 GCA_013400695.1 Neodrepanis coruscans | reverse complement strand
AAGTACCAACGTGTTTGTGCTGGGAAGTACACTGATGGGTTACTCTGGGGATAACCAGGCCACTTGCAAGGCAGCCTGTGAGCAATAAATTCTGGCACACATACCAGACAGGCTGCATGTCCCAGCTGCAGACACATGACCACCTCTTCTACATGGCATAAACTCACTGTTTTTGAACAGGGAAGATTTCCATACTTACTCGGAAGCACTCTTGCATTTGCAGGAGTGTGAGAGTCTGTTTGGAAGATTCTTCTCTCCAAGACATGGAGGCTACAGCAAGTGCAGAGAGAAGGGGGTAGAGAGCATTAACCCAGGAATTTCTTTAAAAACACACTGTGAGTCCCACTGTATCCAGCTTTGCCTTCAGTTACATCATCAGCTGGCTGCTTCCAAGCTTCCAGTCTCGCATGCTGCACTACTCCCTGTGGGTCTGCCTGTGCAATATTTACCAGTAAGCCTAGCTTTAACTACATTTCATATTTTTGGTCCTTGGACTAGGACCAGAGCAACATGCAAAGGACAGGCCTCTTTCCCAATGCTAACCAGTTTACATGGGTATCAGAATTAAATGTGAAAAATATTTGTGAGAATACTTTCAGCAACATAAAAACACATTTTTTTTCCAACATCTTAACATATGCGCTTACTTTTCTTGTGCTTAAATACAGAGTCTTACACTTAGACCTGAGAGTTTTGAGCCTTGCACTTTGTTTTGTAAACAGATGAGTATGCTATAAAACAGCACACATCGCTAAAACACTGAATATTGATGCTACAAAGGGATTAACCTACATCACTCTGAGAAATTTCATGTTTGATTCAGTAGCAGAAAATTAACTCAAAGCCTCTGTGGGACTTGGTCCCACATCTTCAGTTGGGGCTGGAGGGCAAGGACCATAGAGCCAGGTGTCTCCTTGCCCCAGCCATGCCACACCTGAACTCCAGCTCTCGGCAATGAGAGCACATGCTCGACTACTTCAGCACCTTCTGTAGATCCCTATGAAACAGCCAGAGCTGCCACAAACAACAGCAAGACCAGACCCAGCAAAGTCACTCCTCTACTGATAAGGCTCTAAACATTACCTAATAGTTATTTTTTAGCATCTCTTCTGTTCTTGCATTTGCAAAATTTACACTGAAATTTCTCTGAAATCAGTAAGTATTACTGAACTTCCCTGTATTTAGCAACATATATATGCATAGGAAAAAAATGGTTTCCCTGACTCATTTCTGGAGAAATTCCCAAACTTCTTGATGCAGTGGGCTGATTTTTCATTTCTAAAAACAGCAGAAGTTTTTGCTGCTTTGTAGTATTCTGGTAGACTGGGAAAGCATGTGTGATTTTGGGGGCTGTCCTGTGCAGAGTCACAAGTTGGACTCAGTGATCCTTATGGGTTCCTTCCAACTCAGGATATTCTTTGATTGTAGGAATAAACTGCATATGAGCATATTTGCAAACTAGTTTACTTAGACATTTCATATTTTCCTTGACCTTTGTAGCTTTGGGACTACCACCAGCAATCCAGCAGCATTTAAGAACTCCCTACACCTGCAAAGTTGTAATCCACTGACGCACAAGCAGAGATCACGTCTTTCGAAGCCAACAAATTTCTAACGAATGATGGAATGTAACTGACTCATGGTCTCCGAGCCCGTCATTTGGCTGGATTAATCCTGCAGACAGTCTCTCATGATACCACTAAGTAACAATTAAGTGCAATTTCTCTTCTCCAGCATACATTTGCACACATACCTGTGTTTTNGTGTGATTTTGGGGGCTGTCCTGTGCAGAGTCACAAGTTGGACTCAGTGATCCTTATGGGTTCCTTCCAACTCAGGATATTCTTTGATTGTAGGAATAAACTGCATATGAGCATATTTGCAAACTAGTTTACTTAGACATTTCATATTTTCCTTGACCTTTGTAGCTTTGGGACTACCACCAGCAATCCAGCAGCATTTAAGAACTCCCTACACCTGCAAAGTTGTAATCCACTGACGCACAAGCAGAGATCACGTCTTTCGAAGCCAACAAATTTCTAACGAATGATGGAATGTAACTGACTCATGGTCTCCGAGCCCGTCATTTGGCTGGATTAATCCTGCAGACAGTCTCTCATGATACCACTAAGTAACAATTAAGTGCAATTTCTCTTCTCCAGCATACATTTGCACACATACCTGTGTTTTTTTCATGACTAAGAAGGTGCAAGCATCTACTGCTGTATCTATTTAAAATGCCTGAAGCCTCCAAACTCACAACAATTCCAGGCATATCCAGAATATATGTGACTCAAACCATACTCACCGTAGTGTATTTTCCCAGCTGGCAGAGTGAGGGAAAGGTTTCCTGGTGAGCTTTTCGGATCTTCTCAGTGAGATCATCCAACTCTGCTGTCATTTCATAGTTTTCTGTGGACTCTTGCTTTGAAGGTTCTTTCTTCTTTTTGTTCCTGTCATTTCTGACAGCTGTAGAAGAAGCAGAGATACAGATCACATAGTGTTATTCAGACCAACCTATGTTGCTTTTGCTGCTCTATTTCAAAACACTGTAAGTATGCTTTTACTTTAATCACAAATTATTTTAAGTGAAGAGAAAAATGTCATATGCACAGAGAGTGCTAGTGCAAGCTTAGTTATTTAAGAATAATTTAAAAATTAAATGTAATGGGTAATGATGAAATCAAACATCCATAGGTATTTGTTTTGGGGTGTACCTTTACACTCCCATAGTATCTACCTTCCAAGGAAAACTACTGCAAGTTAATATATATTCTAAGTGTCTCGGTAACTTTGTAGATGGTGTTTTTTCACTTATCACTACGGCTGTGCATAGCAAATGGTGAAGTTCTGTGTACTGATATAGTTGGTACTTTATTAGATGTGAACAACACTGAAAAAAGACAGCAACTGTCTTTCTTCTTAAATATCTCAGTATGGAAGATAACAAAACCTCTAATACAAAATCTACCAAGCAAAAGTTATTTAAAAGGGAAGTTAAATGTGAAAACAGTAAATTAAAGAAGAGGAAACATTTTAAACTCAAGTTCTGAATATCAAAGGAGAAGCACAAATGCTTGAAAGAGTAAAAATGGCACTAAAGCTATCTAAAGTTGCTTGCCATCTGCTTCGGTGCTCAGATCAGCCTTGTACCTTCCCCCGGCCGTGGGGGATTACTGGAAATATGCATCGTGCAGCACTCGTGCAGTAATTCATTTCCCACATATTTGTGTTTTGTAATAAAATATGACAGCTGCTCCATCACCATGCTACTCTTTGTTCTTTTAATGAAAATAGCTTAATTTTACAAAACATGCCCAAGAGATAAGTCTATGTCCACAGTATTGCCAGTAATTGTGACTTTTATAAAGAGGCTTGTTGTTAGCTAAAGCTAACATCTTAAGTGTAACCAGATGGATAAGGCTTTACAACAAAGCCAAGCAAAATCAATCCCTCTCCCCAAAGACTCCATGTCAATATTAAACACACTGAAGACTAAATGTTACTGGATAAATAAAACCAATCTTAACATCATTAGTGTTCAAAACCTCATGATATTTAAAACAAAGCTCTAAACTTGGAGGGTGCAGCTGGTGGGTTTTGGCACATCTGAGGATGGCCACGGATTTTGGATGGCCAAAAATCTGATGATTCTTATTTGTACTGTCCTGCCTCAGAAAGTGCATCTATCTGTTCTGGAGGGAGGGAAGCCCAGAACCCTCTCCATGCCAACTCTTCTTCCGTGTGGGTTGCCCAGGTCCATCTCCATGTCTTCTGTGGTTGCTTCCTACATGCCAGTGAACCACAAATGATCACAAAGAACAGAGAAATATGCAGGCTGGGAAAGCATCAGAGTTAGGGGCATCTACAGAGATAACATATATAATAGAAAACAAGGAGTACTGAACCAATTTTTTCTCCTTCATGAGGCCATTAGGCACATACTCTATTGCAATGTATGGCTCTGGTTTTCTCACAAAAGGTCTGACTGCAACTGAGAGAACTCTAACCCCAATCATTCACGTATTTTAAGGATGATTTTGACTTTTAACTGTGTGACAAAACTGCACTGAAGTCAGCTTGGCTGGATCAGAGCTGGGATGTTGAGCATCCCACTGGATTAAAGCCTAACTTTGAACACCATCTATGTTTGTGTTTGGAGAATATAGATCCAAAGGGGGCCAAGAAAGGTGGATTGAAAAGGTACCTTCTTGTGAACGTTCAATGCTACCAGTATAGTAATTTTTAGGGGGGTAGACTGGATTTCTCCCTGCTTCATTTTATAAACATTCCCCTAAAGCCAATGCCCTGATTTGTTTGCTGTAGCCCAGAGCAGAGTGAAAGTATGGTCTTTGCACTGAAAAAACATCCAGGACTGACAGGTATGTCTTGAGTGCTGCGAACTGCCACTGCACTTCACAAGCAAATCCTAATCGCTACTGTACTTGGGAGATAAAATTCTGTAAACTCCTACGCAACCATAAAAAGCAAAAAGACTTCATCATAAAGCCTGGTCTACTTATAGCTCTACAAGCTGATTGACAAATTTGCCAAACAGGTAGCTTCAGCAACTATTTCCCTCAACAGCTTTGAACTCCTTGTAAAAGATGAACACATTATTTAGGCCAGGCTCTGAAGCAGGTGCCAAGAACTCCCACAGACCAGGAGATAACTCTGGCAGGAACTGTGCCACAGTCCTGTGCCACCCTGGCACTGCCTTCTCTGTAGTTGTACCTGAAGTCCCTTACCCTACAAAGGCCACCAGAGGGACAGATGCTGGTCAAACCTCTCTAGATTGACTGAATTGGCCCAGCTTTGTCCTCTTTCTTTTTCAGTGCAAATCACTAAAGGGTCAGAAGGGGAGAAGTAACACATCCTGAAAACTAAGAACAGTTTTTGTTCATCATTAATATTTTCCTTGCATAACATTTTCCTTCTTGCTTTATTCACTAAGGCTGCATTAGACATGACAGTGTTTCTATATTCCCTGTAAGATAATGCAATAGAATGGCGACATACAACACCCAGGCTCCAAAAATACAAAGAATTTCAATAACACCGAACTATCAAGCAGATTTAACTACATTCAATGAAAAAAAAAATAAAATCAAGACAACACTATGTTTAAAAGAGTTAAATAAAAACATAGAAACACATATATTTATCCTGTAAATTTAAAAACCCATATTTGCTCTGGGAATTGTCACACATATGGGAAGGATTTTGGATTACAGCTTATGCTTATATTACATAAATCATACCTTCTTGTATCATGATCTTTACATGCACATGATCACATCAATGCCCAGTGCAATTCCACTACCTTTTAATGATGATATGCCAGTGATGAATCTGTGTCACAGTTAATGCTGCTGTAGAAAGCCCAGGTTATGAATTTCATTACTTGTGAACTAAATTCTGACTTGATGGCTGCATTATTTAGGAGCTCCCAACAGGGGACAGTATGGAAGCTCTCTTGCCCTGTGAGAAATTCTGGAAGTTAAAAAACCTTAAAAAAACAAATAAAGTTGTGGTATGGTGAAAGAGAATTAAAAAAGGTGTATCTCAATATGTGAAGAAGACAGGTCTCGGTGCTGCTTGGATGGCTGAGTGACACACGCCCACACCTGAGCACGTCTGCTCCAATCCATCTTCCTGTGACAGCTTACCTGTCCCCTCAAAACGCACGCCAGGACTTGCACTTCCACACCCAGAAATCTCCAGGCAGCTGCGGCGGAGTTCACACACTGTAGAAGGCAGTTTCTCTTGTCTTAGGTTTAAGGACCAGCCCCCACTTTCAAACGTCCCCCTAACCTGATGGTAGAGGGGCAGAACACCACCTCTCATCCCACTCAGTCTGTTCTCCTCAGCCCACATCTCCCACTTTTTCCTTAGCCTCAGATACACTTTTCCTCTTCAGCTTGAAGCGATGGGCAGGGCAAAAAATTTCCAGGAAGGATGGATGTGTTTTTCAAGGAAAGGGTCTGCTGTAGATGAAACTAAGTATGGGAAAGACACAATTGGCTCTCTGAGGACCCCGGTGCTCTCACTTAGTAACCACGCAGCAATTCTCCTGCTTGAGCAGGATCACTTCGAGCATGTCATTATGCAGAGAATCAGCCAGTCTTACATGTGAGCCTCTCAGGTCCAAAGTTAGCTACCACTTGGCCTAAGAAGAGTCTGGGGTCCAGTCCAAGCAATTCAGACAGTTTCTAGATAATCACGTAAAAACATGGAATAGCCAGTGGTCATATATTGCTTTTCCAAAGGCAGCACAAACATGTCCAAGGGAGAAGAACCTACTCTTCACAATGCAATTTTTCCAATTACTTTCTATGCTTCCCCAAATGTCCAGAAGGTAGACAGACAGCACCTTTCATATATTATAATGAATAATCAGCTATAAATTCATGCCTTGAAATGCTAACACTGCAGTTTTGCCTCTTGAGAGATCCCCATGACCTTTGAAGAGCTCTGTGTTCTAGTTAACTGGTTTTGTTCCTGTAGCAACAACTACTAGTGCTACCAGTTAGTTTGCATTCCTGTAAAACCACACTTCTCTTGTCCCCAAATATTTTGGAAGTTACTCGATAAGCTAACAAACCTCAAAAGTGCCATAAAGCACACAGAACAAGTCGGTAATTGCACAGCGCTGGGCACAAGGTAGGTTTGCAAAAAGACTCTTTTTGTTTGCAAATCCAAATGAGAAAAGAAATGGGAGGTGAAGTGAGGTAGAAATGCTCCAGACTTGCCAGTTCTCCCTTCTGGGCAGAGGCTGGCTCTCTCTCACCTGCCCTCCTGCACCTTAGGAAGCAATCTGCCCATTGCCAAATGCCAGGCAGCCTGGGCAGACAAACGGTGCCACATGCTCAGCACTGCAGCTGGGGATTCCAGGAGCACCAAGCTGTTTGCTAGGGTGGAAACCCACAAGCCTTGCAAGGTCCTTCACACTCTGGCTTCTCCAATTCCAGAAGCACTTGCTAAAAAATTTCTAATTCTGGCATAAGTTAGCAGCTGTGGACAATTTCAGTCCAATATGCAAAATGCTTATTTATTGACAATGCCAAGTTAGCTCCATCAGGACAAATGCCTCATATATTCCACACATTACTCTTTAATAAATTGCGCTAATGGTATTGAATGGAAGTCTGTAATGACATGTTTCCCAATAGTCACCTTGGAAAACCTCAGACCAAGGGAGACACAGGAACCACGATTCTGCTACTGCTGAACCAGGCTTTCTGACCCCATGGTCAAAGCCAGCACACCCACCTGCATATCCCAGGTAGCACCCAAGCAGTTCTCAAGCCAGGGAGTCGGTGGAAGCAGGCATAGAAATGCCAAAACTCAGAGAGGTTGATTTTTCCCATCTCCAGTGTAAGTAAAGGTACAAAATAACCATCTTGAAAGCAATACAATCACAAATGACAAACCAACGAGCCATCAATTCAGAACAGTAAGACTCCCATTTACATGTTAACAGGAGTGCAATCTCAAGCCAAACACATTAAAATATGCAGAACACCAGGTAGTTAGATTGATTTTCCTAGGTCACGATTTCCAGATGAAGTAACATTTTGTTTTAGGCAAAAACAGCTCAGTCTTAAAAAAATCCAAGAAACTATTTTAAAACTAATTCCCATGCCAAAACTAGGCTTTGATGTACAGAGAACGATAGAAGGCAAAGCACATTTCAAACACAAACTTCTCACTTCTAATGGACAAAGCCAATACAAGTACACAGTTGTGTAAGGAGCTTACAAAACCAAAACACATTGAAACCTGCGTTTTTTGTAGCTGATTTAGAGAACTCAACCATGTCAGCTGTTGGGTAACAATCACCACAAGAAAACATCTCAAATTAAGTGAGATAGTATCTCTCTACAGACACATATCAAAATTAACAGGGAGTACAGAGAAACAATCATGGAAGGCATTTCATAAGCACCTGGCACGCTATCATTTTTCCCCAGGCACACAGTGAGCACATATATTACAGAATTCAAGCCCACCCTGGATTTCCTATTGAGAAATAACATTCAGCTATGGCAAACCTGCTCCAGCCAATGCACCAGCAACCTCAGTTCAACCACAGGGGAACACACCACAAAGCCAGAGGACATCGTCCTGTCGGCTGCCTTCACGTACACTAGCTCTTCCAGCCACTGGTGGTATTTTTTTTTTTCTTGAGGAAGGTGAATCTGAACTCTGCCTTGCAGCTTTGTATTATTCATTACATAATTGCTATGTTTTATTAGAAATATGATCTATTATAACCTTGAATATGGTAACTTAAATGACATTGAAAATTAGATTATTCTGATTATTAGAGAAGTGAGAAAGGTACTAAACATTTGTAAGGCTGATAATCAATCAGTGTATCCATGAGTGCAATAAAAATCAATCAAGAGTTAGTGCATTTAAATCTAATTTTTTAAGCATGACATTTTCTTCAGAGTTTCTTTTTTAAATGTCACCCTCTTCTACAACAGTGATTGATTCTATCCCCAGGGACAGTTAACTCCAACTGTTTTATTCATCGCACAGAGCTCTTGGATCCACAGTCTTTTCTAAATATCAAATTAATGACAACAATAATATTTTCATCAAAAGTGAAATTCAGAAATACGTGTTCATGGAATCAAAACAGCGAGAAGCACAGCAGTACATTTAAATTGCTTCAAATACCAGAGACCTTTTAAATAGCAAGCAGTGTATGTTTAACACAGACAATGGTGGAATTTTGTGTCATTCTAGTTCTCTTTTTTTCCCCCCATAAAAGAGAAGGACAAGGATTTGCTTGTTAAAAACATAATTCATTTAGTAATGTTTCAGTAGCAAACAATGAATCACTCGCTATTGAGAGTCTGTGAGTAATTACCTATGCCTTCAAAATAGCCTTATTAGGCTATTGTAAGTATAGGGGAGACCTTTGATACCTATAGCCTAAGGGCCTCTATTTTTCCATTCATGCACAGGGGATTTATATGATTATATCCTATTATAACTGACGAAAGCAACACATCTCCCACTTATGTATGAGGATAACTGTGGGGTTAATATATCAAGAACTGAGTTATAAGAACAGGTTTCATTATATGAATGAATGATACAAATGGATGTTTTACAGCTTTATTTAACTGGCTTGAAACTTGATCTCTGGTTTCAAGGATTCCCATCAGGCTGAAAATTTTATTTTTGACATGAAATTTGGCACCTGCTATTGTCACATTCCTGAAATATTAGTAAATGGAATGAGCAAAAATAGGAGTTTCTAGTCCCGTGAAGAAAAGAACAATACCAACTGAAATCAGATGTAGGACCAAAACTAGAAAGCCAATGAACAACAACAGGCTGAGAAAAATACCCCTTGAAAATAGCCAAAAGGTACGCCTTTGGTATTCTTTTATCTATTGATGCTAAATTAATTCTATTGTTTTATTTATTATTATTATAAAACATCCAGCAGCCAAAAAAACTCAGCTATCATAACTGGAATATCTAGAACTGCCAATCCAAGACTCAAAACAACTGCTGAAATTTCTACAGGCAGATTTGGCTTTAATTTTGCAGAAGGACGGGAATAAAAAAACAAAACAAAAAAACAACATCAAAAGCTCATAAGCTGTTTCCAAGCGTAATGCCGACCTTTATACTGACTATAGTATTTCAAGACTAGTACAAGTTCGAAAGAGCATGCCAAACAGTAGCAACTGCTCAAAGAATAAAAATCCAAACTCCAGAAATACAAATGGAAACCTCTACAAACAGGTTCTAAGAACAAAAGAGAAATTAAGAAGTTACAAAAACAGAAAGACAGCAAGCAAGCAGAACAAAACAGGAAGAAAAAGTGTTTTGCAGTATGTAGGTGTGGGGAGGCAGAGGAAAGAGCACAAGGAGCAGCTCAGTCAGAGCCAGGATGTACAGGGCACAGCATCTATACCAGTGGCTGAAATGAACATGGACTCTTTGGTCTCCCTTACCATCTCTCTACATACTGCAATCCAGGTAAGGTGGAGAGATGTGATTATACCTTTAATGATAAACTGTTTAAATAGCATTTACCCTATGATTTCCATTTTCAAAGTGCTTTAATATCATCAACTAATTGGCAGTGTGAAATAGGATAATCCACACACTCTTAGCAGCTGATGCTTAAAGAGCTATTAAAGGTTGGCATTAACAAGTGCAGGCAGAATAAATCACTAAATATTTCCCATGAAGACCTACCAACATATGTGCAAAGGAAATAGCCTAGCCATATTCATTGATTCAGACAGAATTTACTCACTGATGTTTCCATCTTTATTTCACATAGGCATCTCCCATATGTGAGATGGAGCATCTCCACAGGCAGGTCTTGCAATGTCCTTGTGCATCTTGTGCTGCTGTTGAATTAATCTACACATCTATCATTCTGTCCTCATTCCTGTCCTGCCCCATCTCTCAGTATTCTGCATGAAATAAGTCACTTCCTTACTCCCAACAAAAACCCCACAATTTTTACCAAGATCTACCATGCCACTTGCAACAAGTTTGCAGCATAATAGCATTTCCCAGGGGACATGGCCAGTCCTCTCATTTCTTGCTCAGTGCCGGAATGGGGAGCTTTGAGAATTAATCACTCTATCTGGGGAGATTTCCCAAACTTAGGGGGCTTCTGTGTGTCACCCACTGTGAAGAGCAGCAGAATCCCCATGAAACTCAATACTTTGTTTCCTCAGTGAAACAAAGTATTGTGTTGACTGTCTACTGTTTTTGCTGCCAAGATCCCAGTAGATTTACTAGTAATTTCTGTGTCAGTCTAGATAAAATTCTGCATGCAGCTGGTTAAACAGAAATACTCTGGGGAAACAGAGGACAGCTTTTCTGGAACTGCAGTGTCTTAACACTTCAGCTAAAAATATACAAGACCACAGCTCAATGTGATTATTCTTTCTCTTCCTATCAGCTGAAGTGACCAAATGTATACACAGCAGTTGAAAAACACTTCTAAATACTCAGCCTAAAAATAAATTTCTATTAAGCTATAGTGTGTTCCCTTTACCACAGGCTAGGTAAAGAAAAAAAATCCCTAAATTTCAAACTCTGAACTTTCAGTCAGAAATCACTAAGAGGCCATTAAACCTGTCTCATCTGATTTCAGCTGTTGAAGTGCCCTTTTGAGCTACCTTCTCAAAGCAACTGCCCTTTTAAGCTACAGTCTTGAAGCCTGGTACACTAACTCTTTATGGATAACTGATTACAGGTAAAAATATCCTGAGCCTGACCTTTCTCTCCAGGGTCACCAAAAGGTAAATCAGTCTACTCATCTACACATATTACACAATTTTCTCTTAAGAGACAGTTATGGTAGTATGATGCCTCACAACTCAGAGATGCTGGGGTTATCCAAAGTCTTCAATTCAATTTGTTGGGCATTATCCAGGATTGCTAATGGCCAGAAAAGTACATGGCTGTAAGCTAAGACCAGACACTGCACCCTATTCCTGCCCACTGCTTGGCCAGACTATAGCACTTTACACTTCAACCTGCTGCAGCTACTTTATTTCTCATCCTAACAAACACAGAAGAAAAGAACATGACTTGCCTTTTACTTAACTCGAAAGCTACCTACCATGACAAATTGAAACCTCTTTCTCTGACAATACCATTAACAGACTCCTTCAACAAAACAGCTTTTCACAATAAGCACATTCATTCAATGTAACGAATGAGTCTCAGCTACATGACAAAATCTGATCACTTATGATAATACTGACTTGATGGGACAGCAAATGGAAAGGCTACCAAAAAAAAAAAAAAAAAAGTGAGCTGGAATATCCCTTGCCTTTGTTTGCACACAGACACTCAGGACCCAGGGGAATGGCTCCCCAGAAAGAAGAATATAAGTTCAGTAACTATACCAAGACAGCGTGTCACTGCTTTTGTCCTTTTTATTACGGGTGGTTTCATGCAGTGAACACAGTCTAGCTTTCCCCAAAGAGGGCTCACTCCTACATTATTTACCAAAATTAAAAATAACAGCCCCAACTTCTCCCCACTGCTGTTTTTTGTTTTGCAGTGGTGCTACTCCACCAATCGCAGCAGAGTCCTATTAGTGCAAAACTACAGTAGCGTAGTGGGAGATCAGGTCTAATATCTGTATCTGCAGATGGATAACACCACATTCATACCTAAGTTTCATTCCTTTGTTTTGCCCCCAAGGCTAAATTTCACATTTGTACCTCCTAGTGCTTGTGCAATTGTGTAAAGGTGCATCTAGCGAGAGAGCTGCCAACTGACAACACATCTGAAGAGGCTTGCGTGCACGGTGTACTTCATCAAGCACAAAGAACACATTGCCTCCTGCAATCGTAAATTGAGCTCACGAAGGCAGAGGAACAGTTGTTCTCGGCATGTTTTAAGAAAGGGAGCTGTAATCTTCAATCGTAGTGTTAGCCTGTGTTACATCCTCGGCAGCTTGCAGTTGTGGCCTCCCACTAGGCCAAGGATAATAAAAGCAAAGAAATAGCTCAGCTACTATTTACCTATTCCTCTGAAGCAAATGTGGAAAACACACCATTATGAATTTACACACATTCCCCTTCCTAAAGGCAAAGGCTTGTTGATACTCCTACTACTAAAACAAAATAAAATAGAATTGAGATTGAGAGGTTATTTCCATCTCTCAAGGTGCCAGGATTGGCCGCCAAAGTGGACGGCAGGGTGGACAGAGTGTGGGCCCACAGCCATTCTCAGCCTCCCTGCCCAGGCTTCCCTCAGCTGGCTGAACCTGCTGCTGAGTGACCTGCTTCACCAGAGAGGCAGCCCAGAAGCAAGAGAAGTGAAGAACTATCACTTAACCAGGTGGACCTAAAAGCACGACAAGATCAGCCAAAAAAATTGCCTAAGTCTCACACTGATGCATGGTCCAACACAGCCGGTGGGCATGCATCTGCACTGGCCAGAGGCCTTCGACTGCAGGTGGGTTGGATTTTCTAAAGAACAGTACCTGTTGTTAAAACTGTTTTGCCATAATACTATAAGAAAAGCTCCATCAAATGGGAAATGGCACATGCAAGCAACACTATTGCATCTCACTGCATTTTAGCGTGTTGTTTTCTTCCTCTCCCTTCCCAAAAGCCAAGCAATTAGAATAAACAATCTGCAGATTTGTTGTTGGGGTAGTGTACTTCTTTTAAGATTACATTGTCCTTTTTTCACAAACTGCAACTTAAGGAGAAAGCAAGGAGTGAGATAAGGGGACTTCTTTTTCTTTCCATCTCAGGGATTTCAGGAAAACCATGCAGAGCCAGCTAGCAGGCCCTCAGAGCACCAGACTGGCAAAATCACCGGATTCCCAAAAAAGCCCCGCTGAAGCTGGCTGCTGCCACAGGTAAACAATTTCATTCACTTTCAGCTTTAGTGTCTCACTGCCCACTCTGAAGCACTATACCCACGAGCTGAGGCAATTGAAAGGCCTTTGCCTACTAGGTTTTTCTTCTGTCTTTCCCTGTCAATGCATAGTATTACTTGGCACTAAGCTGCAGCCAGGGTTAACCTACAGCAGCTGAAGACCCAGCTCACATCCAGGATCTCTGCACCTCAGACAGCAGCAGCAAAGCTCTTCAAAGCAAAAGGTGCCTGGGAGACAAAGGCTGTTGTTTGTATCTTTAATAAATACTGCTCCATCCATATTTCACATGCAGAAATACTACTTCTCATCTATTAATGCAGACTCTCTGGACATCTGTATTCCTGCTTTATGTACAGGCAAAAGCATCCTGGCATTACGGGTTTGAATTCCCTTAACACACCTGCAGCAACCTCAGCTGTTTCAGCACTCACGTTATGACATGAATCACTCCACAAGCCTGCACCTAATTACCAGACTGTCTATTTTGATATATTTTATCTCTTATGTACAATGCCAAAGAAGTTCTTCTAAAATACATTCCAACTATTCTTTCATTTAAGAAAAAAAAATTGCTTTCTTGTCTGGGATTGAAGTTCTGACATAGTAGGAGTAAGTGGATCAGATTATTTTAAAAAGAAGGCGTGCCAGTAACTACAGGACTGGCTTAAAAGCTTAATTCTGTCAGACAGGGTCAAGCAGCATCAAATACTGATTTCTCTATAAGATCTTTTAAATATCCCCAGTAAAGCCAGCACACAACCTTTTTACATTAAGCACTTTCACAGTACACCAGACCAGCCTGATGCAGAGATCATACAAGGAGCAAAGCAGACAGACACTTGTTTCCGGGAAACAGCAAGATACTAAAAAAGGCAGCCTTTTTATTCTTGATTTGAAATTGGTCATTACTGAGGGCTCTGCAACTTCCATGGCAAGACTTAGTCCTCACAAGGGAGTTCATTTTGAGAAGGCAAACAGGCAGCAGGTCAACACAGAGTTAACTCAATAAAATAATAATTTCTACTTGGATAAACTGACCTAGTTTTTCCAGACTTCTCCATGAAAACAAAGGATACGACTTGGACATGAGATGACATCTGAAAGGGAAGCCAAGGGCTGAGCAAGGAGACCAGAATTCAACACACCACTGGTCCTTAACTAAATGAGGGTGGTGGTCCCCAGATTACATTAGAAATTACTACCCAGCAGAGGATTAACCAGCATTACCAGTGGTTCCTACCTCTATCTTATCTCATTGATGCCAATGACAAACCTTTCATGTCCTTCAACAGTGTGGGATTGGGCCCTGAACTCATCATACACAGGCTGGATGCCTCCTTGCAGCTAGGATAGCCTTCTCCAAAACTGGCCAATGCAAGATGCAAGACATATTAACAAAGGGTGTCTTCGAGGTCTTCAGGGTATTTTTCCAGGGCTACAACCCCCAGGTTTCAGTTGGTAAATACTGGCTGAAAACTCAGATTTCCAAAAGCCAAGGTTTATTCAGTTATTGAAAGAGCTGCTGAACATCCACCTGCCCAGCCAGCTGCAGGACTGCCCCAGAGCCCCAGGCTGCATAGCAGACACAGCACAGGCAAGTCCCCCAGGGCCTGGGATGCACAACATGGAGGACAGGAAGAGACAAGGTTCCTTTTGTGGCCCCCCTCATAACTCATCCCAAGATTTTGCAAAACACAACACGATGTGGACAACTCTGCATTTTGGGATTCAAATCTGTGTTATTTTTCTGCAGAGCCTTGTTGTGCTGGAGCACCTCCAACCAGCTGAAGTTAAACAATTTGCCCAGAGAAAATGTTCAATGAAGGGGAAACATAAAAGTATGCACAGAAAGAGGCCTGAGTCCCCCTTTTTTCTAATCCATCACACAGCATTAGAGATTAAATACTCATTAAAAATATATATAATAAACTGTTAAGACAGGATATCTAGTGATTTCTCCTAATTGCCTCATTTTTCCCACACGCTGGGTTCTAGAGAATACTTTTAAATATTCCTCTTGCATTAATGCCAAGCCTCTTTACCATGGGGTTACCTCCTCACTTCATCCTTCCAGCAAGAAAGAAGACTTCAAAACTCATGGGGTTTATACTGCATACTCCATGAGAGGCAGCTGATACAGTTTTGTTTGTTCATGCCGTACACTGCTTAAATTCTAGTAGGAAAAATGTTCTTAATATACATGTGAAATAGCTGTAACTGACTCAGAAAACAAAAGGAAAAGTTGCCAAGAAGACTTTGACCCTCTCTTTAGGACAAACAGGATTTCAGCCTTCTGCAGAATTAAAGAAAATATTTATATTTATTCTCCTCTGCCTCTGTGTACTTTTCCCTGTGTTATGAGAGAGGTGTGAACATAGAGGCTTCTTTTTCCTAATAACAACTATCCTCTTGCTTTTGTTTGCTATTATTTGTACTTTTCAATTTAAAATTATTTTCTGGATGTTCTGATTTAATAGCAGCACCTGAAGAGGCATCCAAAAAGGGGGGAAAAAAACAGTATGCATTGAGCTTCTCTTCCAAATTACTGAAAGTGGCAAATGGAACATTCTTCTCATAGAAAAGTGCTGTCAAAAGGCTCTTATGAACTAGCACTTGTCCACGTCACTCGTTCCAGGGATCTCGATCATGTAAGATTGATCCCTGAGCTACTCAGTGGGATAACCAGATGGCATGGCACAGTACAATATTAACTACAAGACGAAACACACACTGAGTTCTGGACTTCCACACCAATCTCCAAGAGACATCTAATTTGACACAAAAGGGCCGCAGCTTGCTCCCTGGCCAACAGAGAGCAACCCAAGCTCCCCCAAATCTGATGTTTCATTTCCCAATATCAACAGCTTTTCTGCATCAAGAAAAAACCCACCTTGATGAAATTTCAGATGTGACTGACATTTTTTTGAGTGACTTTCCCCATTGTGCCTTCACTAGAAGCAAAACAAACAATGCCACTGGTCACCTAGAGAAGTGCTATGGCAAGAAAAAGAGAGGAAAGACAGTCCTTGTGTACAAGAAGCAGCTCACACAGCTACCATGCAGTGAGGGATACTGAACACGCAAGGCTCAGCAGTTCAGCACATAAGGACTTTCACCTACAGCTGATTTTGTCTTCCCAGGCTGATGCCTCCTCTACTGGTGTCTCTGGGTTACAAAGCGGCTAAAACTTGTGCAATGCCAATATCAGCCTTCTTAAGATAAAGAAAAAAGCTCTTGTGCATTAGCCAACATAAACATACTTAATTTTTAAAACCATAAAAAAATAAAAACTTAATCTTTGCTACTGGAGCATCCTCTAAAAGTACACAATACATAAAAGTACTACACTTCGTAAGAGTACGCATAACTTGTGGATTCTTTGAAACGTATTACTGCTCCCCATAAACTGCATCAATTCCTAACAATTTCCATTTTTTTCTACGTCTCTTACATTGTGTTACTATTTCCATAACACAAACTGTAATCAGGTAGTTGGGAGTTAAAATAAAAACACGGAGAGATGGAAAGAAGCAAATGATTTGCAGCAGCATCCATTGCACCAGGGCTACCTGACAACAGCAAATCTGTTAATTATGGAAATAGGAGGAGACAGAGTAGGTGAAAACAGTGTCTCTGAATTGACCATTGTGTCAGCGAATGATGTCCTCTCCCGCTCCTTCAACCATGCAGTGACTTCTTCAAGAGAACTACCTGCCAAGAGAATAAAGCCCATCTATCTGCCAAAGACCTGCCACCCCAGACACTTGACCAATCATATGTCTGCTGCTGGAGGAGAGAGTGAGATGACATCTGCAGCATTTCTAAAATGCTTTCCTCCTTATCATCCAGTATCATTCAATTTAGTATCTGTTTGGAATGTTTTAATCCATCCTCATTGCTAAGTTTTCCTATTTAATTTAAGGCTTTTTTTATTCCCAAGCTCTGGAGTTTTACAGTTAAGAGTTTCCCAAGTTTAAATACGTCAAGTTCTGCCTCCAGGAAAATATTGATGGTGGAGCATCGACCTACTTAACATGAGAAAACACAATTCAAAGTGCAAAATGCACAACACTAACTGCTAGTAGTCCTTCTTCCCACAAGTTTAAAGACAAGAAATGTTTAAAAATACAATGCATTGAAAATGATACAAATGTAATACGCTTTGTTAGTCTGTCATTTTAAATGGTTTGTAAAATCTTCCCTCAGAGGACTGCACTTAAATCATTCATTAACTTGAAGCTGATTGCTTTGTCCTGGAAAGGGGAAAGGACATGGGTTTCTCAGATATAACCCAATTTTCCTAACAGAAACAAAAACAACCTGATGAAATTTAGTTACCAAAACCATCTATCATATCCCAAGCAGAAGGGTAGATAAATTAAATTACCAAATGGACTCCTTCAGCAAAGTCTAACTTTATGGGGAGTTTTATAATTAACATTTCAATTGCTTCGAAGTTTGAAAAAAGAAAGAAAGAAAAGTAGGTCAGCATGTTTCCCCAGCATGTCTTTCTGACTCCATTAAAACTGTCTGTCAGATGACTAACCATGCCTGTAATCCAGCTAAAAGCATGTTTGCTTTCTGTTGCACTTTTTGCCATGGGAAAGGAAGAATTCCACATAGTTTTAACTCTGAAATTCAGGTAAATGTCTCCAAAGTCAGACAATTTCCTCACATTTACTTATCAAATCTGTTTATATCAACAACAAGCAACTGGTTATGGATGCACAGCACAGAGAAATGATCCCACAGCTCATTAAATGCCGATCAGCCACAGGCACCACCTGCAGGGCTTTAAGCTACAACTTGTAGAAGTCAAGTTTCAGAGCTGTTGTGTGATCGACAAACTTTTCATGAGACCTAGATTTAAACATTTAAGAGCTTCCAAAAACACGCAAGCATGCGAAGAAGTACGGGAGTAAAGTAAGAGGGGGCAAAACCATTTCTGCTCATTTAGGGCCAAAGGAAATTAAAAATCCCAATGCCTTATGATCTTTCTTTTTCTTTTTATAGAATTAGCAGCTGAGTGTTATTTAAGTTAGGATAGAAAGGGTGTTATTTTTACTGCTTGTACACCATCTACTTTAAAAAATCCTTTACACTTTCCACATGAGTGCTGAAGAACTGGAGATTAACTGTTCCGATGTATTTTAAAATGAGCATGTGATACAAAGTCAAACTAAAAACAAACTGAGGTTATTTTTGGAGCACAGTCCTAGGGCCAACATCCCAGCAGGAGGAGCTGCAGTGTGTCAGCCGGCTTATCACAGGCACAGCAATGGAAAACTCCCTCTGCTATAACAATTCATACAGTGGAT
>VYZS01014661.1:1785-16576 GCA_013400695.1 Neodrepanis coruscans | reverse complement strand
CTGAAAATTCCCAACAGCTCTCCTACATTGCACACCTCTTCTGGCTTGTCTTGGAGCAAGCAGCACCTTATTCTGAAGCTGCCTGTCTGCTGCAGATGCCTGTGTCTTCAGGCACCTCTTCTGAGAGTAGTTTTTCTTGGATAAAAAGACACACCAGTACAATAGAGGTTAGAGGCCAATTGTTGCAGATTTTCAGGGCCGGTACTGTCTTCTGTCTACAAACACTAGTAAAATGGTATAGAATAGTATCAGGCTGAGAAATTGTCATCCCAGTCTCCAAATCAGGATAGTTTTGGATTTATTGCCTATGGTAATCTAGTAAGAGATACTACAGTCTAATGAAAGGAAAAAGAGAGCTTCACTTCTGCAGTTCAATGAGACATCTAACATCATCACTTCCAAATACCTCATGCGGCAAAGGACACTGTAAATTTGATGGTAAAAGAACAGGGAATATTTAGGCTATTACATAATATTAATTCAGGCAATATAAAGCTCTCTCTGATATTACTGTGTATGCTGAAAATCACTCAGAACAAATAATGAAACTCGAAGTGTAGACATATTCTTTCCAGAAAAACCAGTTTCACTGTGCAAGTAACAGACAGAAGTGGACTGTCAGTCTTGGATCTCCTACATATCCAAAGCATAGTGCTCTGAGATCACCATGATCTTTTAAGATGCTAGGGCTTTCAGAAATTGAGTCTGTTTAGAACTTGTTTTCCTCCAGAAGCTTTCAGGCAATGAAACTCTCTCTTTCTTGACACAGTCAATATAAATGGAGTTGACAAGTTTAAGACTACTGTCATGGGGAGAAGGTGAAAGTAAAACTGGTCTTTTTTCCTACCATGCGGGGTCCCCGGTGGTCACACGGGAGCCTGCCGGTCGTGCGCATGAGACCGGCAGCGGCGACAGCCATGGCACTGACGGCGGCGGGGGTCCGGCGCTAGGGAGCGGTGCCGCGCGGGCTTCCCGGCGCGGACAGCAACGGCAGTGGTGTGGGGGCTCCGGCAGCAGGGAGTGGTGCTGTGTGGGTCCCTGGCACGGGCGGCGCCATGCGGTTTTCTGGCGCGGGCGGTACCGGCGCTGGCAGCGGTGCCGGGGCTGCGCCAGCCCGTGGAGAGGTGGCACTGGTCCTGCGGCAGCAAGCACGTGGCGCTGGCGGTGGCTGCCATTAACGGAAGTGCCCTCCCAGTGCACATGGCATTTCCGGACGGCCGCGGCATTTCCCGTGAGCCACTGCGTACATGGGGCAGGCCCCCAGGGGGGCTGACCAATGAGAGGAGGGCCAGCCCCTGGGGACCAATCTGCGCAGGCACGGATCGGGACCTCCTTATAAAAGGGCAGGACGGACGCCATTTTGCTCTCTTCGGCTTCGGAGGTGCTAGAGGTAACATTGCTCTTCGCTGCTGCACCGGGACCTGCGTCCATGTGGAGGATGGACCAGTAGTCCTGCCGCAGCAGCTTGGTGTGGTATTTCCTGGGAAAGGGAGGGGGGAGATGTTTGGTTTTTGATCTTGTTTTCTCGTGATTAGTTTTTCCTTTTTTTTTTTTCTCTTTCTTTTTGGAGGGGGTGGACTTTTCTCTTTCTTGGAATTGCATTCTTCCTCGTGAATTCCTGGGAGGCAGATTTCCTCCTCGGGGAGGGGATTGTTTCTTCCTTTTTTCTTTTCCCTTCGTGGTTTTTTTCTTCTTTCCCCAGGGGCGAGTGGTCTGGCGATTATCGGTGACTATTGCCTGGGTTCAAAGACCACATCTCTTCCATCAGCACTAAATCCCTTCCTGGGGCCATCGGGAAGGGGAGGGAGGGGGAGGGGCTCATAGTTTCTAACTGTCTTGAGTGTTTATCTTCAGAAACAGCCGAGCAGAAGCTGCTCGGGGCGTCTTCAGATCGGCCGCGTGCTTCCTCTAATTATCCCGGCATCTCTCTGGGAGCCCAGAAAGAGACCAGCACTATTTCCAGGGTGTCCTCAGCCCAACACGGGCTCTGGGAAACTTAATTTGTCTGTTTTGTTGCACTTTATTTGTTGGGTTTTGTGTGTGCACGAAATAAACTGTGATATTTGTGTGTTTTCTTCATTTGGGGGTGTGTTTGTGGCTTCTCTTGGAAATCTCTTGTCCAAAATCGCTAAATTTGTGGTAAAAACCACGACAACTACATATTGAGACCATATGTCACCGTTGTTTGATAGTTTGTTTGAGCTGAGGTGGCTACAGTTACAGCACTTTAAATTTTGAAAAGGCAGGTTATGAACTGCAGAAGACAGAGATTAAGAACCACAACACCTCACAGCCTCTTCTTGTATACCAAATAGTATGGACGGCGGGTAACTTCATGTTGTTGTTCCGGGCAGGAAGACAGACCTTAATATCTTGATGCCTCTCTGAAAGATGAATTCTTGCCAAATATTCAGTAAAAATGAGAATTAAGTATTGAAACAGGAAGTCTAACCTTACCCCTTCATGCCATATGCTAGAAATTTATTTGACCTGCTCTGGCATGTCTTCACATATGTCATATTACAATGAACAATATATTAATAAATTTTATCCTGTACTTTGTTGGGCCTACATTATTAGTGAAACTTCAATCAGAAAATGAAGAAAGCCAACAATAATGGTTGACATACATTGGCATATTTCATGTTCTTCTAGTACTAATGAGGGCTGTAAAGGACTATTATTTCTTGAAAAAAAAAAGCACCTATATCAGATCCTGCTCCTATGTGGTCTAGTATGACAAGAAAAATGTAACAGAATTGACATTTTTATTTTGCTCCTTCATACTTATGAGCTCAGGAGAGATGTATCAGTGTTCTGATTGATCTCTTTGCCTAGAGAGACTACTTCCATAAGCGGAAAAATATAAAAGATGTCTGGCTTTTCTCAAGATGTTTCCTGTCATATCTGCTGTAATAATTTTCAGGAAGCCTGATCAATAAGCAGAATCCTAAGGCCTTTAACAGCTCAGTGGGCTATGTACCTTGTGTTTGTAAATATGGCAAGCCATATATTTAAAAAGTTGGGAGGAAACAGAATTACTGCTGTCAACACAATTCTGAAACATTAAGGTAATTAGTACCCAGTCTCCATACAAGCTAGGAAAGAAGTCCCAAAACAATCCATGAGCTGTTAAATTTTTTCCCCGGCTACAGAAGTTTATACAACTGAACAGAGAGAGAAGTCTTAAAGAAGCTGATTACAAAGCACAAGTTGGAACACATCTAAGAGACTTGCATGCTTATAAAAGAAGAGCTCTTCATGTCTCCGCAAGTGCAAGGGATTAAAATGTTCTACCTCTTGAAAATTTGGTTAACATTCATACACAAAGTCAGAAGCAATTAGAAGTATAATATTAGAAAATTCAAAGCAAAAGCCATCACAGGGTTATTTGCCATTCTATTTCAATAACAGCTCTGAAAATCACACTAAGAAGAATAACAATTAGCTAAGGCAAGAATTTTAAGGAAGTCTGAAGGCAGAGTTTAAAAATCTGCTTCCAGGGGTGCTTCAAAAGAAAAGGTGCCTTAAAAATATCAGTGCCATCCCCTGAAGCACTTGGTTTGAAGCAAAGGAACAATGACAAACAACTAGTGCCAGGGATGAAGATTCTTTCTTCTTACCCTGGATGTGAAGGGTATTTGGTTGAAAAGAAGGGCTTTCTGCTGGCTGATATGTCTTTAGAGGCATTCCTGCTGGCTGTTGAAGCTGTGAAGGTTGTGAAGCCTGTCTCTGCACCATGGGATGTGGAACAGACATTCTCTGAGGGCTGATGTGGTGAGGAGAAGGAGCTGAAGCAACAAACCTAGGAGTTCAAAAACGACAAATCTTCAGTACAAAAGAGTTAAAGATTGTTTCTGTTTTATTTAGATCACTAAAAAATGTTTAGCTATTTGCATAGGTATAGACTTCCGAAAAAACAGTGTGAGATCTTTTATGCTGCAGCTCAGAATCTGTATCTGCCACACATTGTCTGTTTGATTTTGACTTCATTTAAAAACTATTTTCTACATTTCTGATTATCTAATATACAGATAATCTATGTTTGGAGTGTAGCAGGTGTCAAGATGAACTTTGGATGATTTACTGCCTATTTAGTTTTCTTTGAGAATCACACTTTTAAGCATATTAGACAGTGTTTGTGCTGATGTGACATTAACTTCATAAACATGTATTACTTCAGATATGCTAAGTCATGGAGTCTTTAATGTGTCAAGTATTTCATTGTTCCAGGTAACTGATGCAGAGTAGACTTAAAGACACATGATAGGGGAAGAGAACAAAGCATGCATATATTTCAAAATAATACTAGAGAATAAGTTTTTGAAAAACAGAAATCAGTAGTTACATTGCTGTAAAAAGATCAGAGATTTTAAAGAAGTACTACAACTGCCTGGTTATATGTGTTCTGAAAAATGATTGGAGTTATTTTTTTGAAATGCACTCACATAGGAAGACTGTTTTCTACTGCCAGAGATAAAAATCAATGCAGAGACAGTCTTCAAATACTATTAATTATTTTAAAATATCATAGGATATAATCCTCTGTGTTTTCAAAATTATTTTGTGAAAATTAACGTTTGAAAAATGGTTTTAACTAGCAGCCACTAGCAATGAAAAAAATCCTTTTCAAAACTCAAAGAGAAAAGCACAGTTTTACAGATTTCACATTTGATTTAACATGAAAAAACTCTCCTAATAATGATGCATCATATTATATAGCCAGACAGGGCTCCTTTTTAGTAGACATTAGTGGTCTTTGTAGTTATCTATGAATCACTTCATGAATTCCAGGCTTATTCGTATTCATGACTATAGTTACCTACTTTTTCTTTCCTTCTGCTTAACAAAAGAGAAACTTCTACTTGTCTCAGTTAGTAGGTTACTGGAGGAACTGCAAATTTAATTCTGTTCCTGAAACAATGAGGACCAGCTTGTAACCACTTGGAAATAGCTGCCAAGGACTGTGGCCAAGCCCAGAAGTCAGTGCAATTAGGAAACAGCCAGATTTGTGGAAAGTTGTCCTTCCTTGTGCTTGATGGGTTAGAGCAGGAATATTTCTGGAGCCATTAAGAAGCCTCTTCCATTCCAACACTAGCTAGGAAAAGATGTCCTGCTGGGGAATGACTAGGTTTGGTAGTAAGCAAGATAGATGAAGAAGATTGAAGGAGTTAGTTAATATGGCACATATAAAGAAGATTTGTTAATGACCAGTAGTAGTTTTGGATACAAGAAAAAAAAAAAAAAGAATTTACTGTAGCGCTTGTTTGCTGGATCTGGCCAAGTCAACATGCACTACAGCTACATGCACAACTTAAGTAATATGTGGAAAAGGAAGAGAAGAGGAAACCTAGTAGTATTAATATATTTCTACAATATAAATAGTATATTTATTTAGTACTTATAACTGTTTATATAGTTGATTTTATCATTAATGGCCACTGCAGAGAAGTCCTTGGTTCAGCAGAGAAAAAATCTCTTGTATCTATGTAGTGAGGTTATATATAAGATGTTTCTTCACTTAGAACCTCAAGTGCTGTGCGACTCTTGAATTTATTACCTTGCAGTTAAATATTTTTTAAACATATATTGAAAAAAGGAAACTGCACCTGCATATACAAGCCATAATTTGCCTGCTATTAAAGACACAATTTACCTACTGTCTATGCTACATTGTGGAATAAAATGTTATCAGCATGAACTATTGAACTATGTAACTGTTGGATGTAGTTACTTCTTCATTCTTTGTTTTTTCTCAACTTTGCACTGAAAAGGAAAGCCTATGCCATTTAGACAACATAGTTACTACGGATATGTTTCCAAAATGGAAATAGAATATTAAAGCTGAAAACTTTGGTCTTTTTTTGTTTGTTTGTTTGTTTAACTTCAGTGGTCATTGCATTTTTTGAACAACTTCTAAACACAATTGATTGGGTTGCTGCTCAGTTAGCTGGCTGTTTTAATCCTTTTTTCCTATGCTGCAACAGTTTGGGAACATATCCAGGTGTTACACATAGTAAGGTGATCAGGCTTTTGTCTTATGAATGAGATGATGGTTTGGTTGGACAGGGGATTGAATTATAAGCTCCCTGTAGCAGGTTGCTGTCCTGAACACTGTCTTGTGTTCACTTTCTGACGATGATAAATGAAGAACAATCAATGCTCTTCAATGCCTTTGTATTTCTAGGCAAGCCCAGAAAATCTGGGGTGATATCTCCAATTTTCTGCTCTGTCATTCTTCTGTGAACTCACATTTTGGCTTAGTTACACATTTTAAGCCTTGTGCTAGTGATTTTGCAGCTCCTCAGTTCACTATCAGTGGGGAAAACATTTTGTTGCAATGTAGTATTCTGACTGATGTTCAAAAACTTCAGCAACTCCCAGTGGCCCCGTAACTGGCTGCATTCACCTGAAGGCTGAAATAAAAAAGTACTTTCATCTGCTGTCAATTCCCTTAGCCATCATGTTCTTCTGTTTTCCTGACACAAGGCAGAGTGAGTACTGCTTTCATCAAAAGAAGAATTATACTCATTTACTAGTAATTGAAGTCTAGTGAATGTTCTTTTCAGGTTTATAATTGGGGACTTTGTACTCTTAAAATTACTGGCATTTCTGTCATTCAAGAAAATTAAACACTTTGAAATACATTAATTAAATACAGCAATTTATCATTTAGAGAACTGAACAATAGAGACATTTACAAAATAATGTATAAGTATCCACTAACATATAGTAAGAAGTCAGTATTTTTTGTGATGGTGTTATCTTCCTGACTTTTCCACTGAAAATCTGTTTGTTTAGGCCTCTTCAGTCTTGTGATCTGGTAGACTTGTGATTCAATGAACTACAGATTTCCACATCTGCAATACCATACACTACCTAAATAATTGAGAAGATTGCTGAAAATAATTTAAGGTATGTCCAAACATGAAATCAAAACACTTCCAAGGAATCTGCTTTTATGTCACTGAAATCTGTAAAATCATGGAAACAGCAATACCTAACCAGTATTTTATAAAACTTTCGTAACTAGCATAAAATAAGTCTTGGCTATAAATAGAACTCTCAGACCAGTGAAATAAAAAAATGTTCATTATCAAGTTCCTACAGAAATACTTATTATTGAGAAAATATTGACAAATTATGACTTTTCTCCCACAAGTAAGCAGAAGAAGGAATCTCAGAGCCCCTATTCTGTATGGTATGGCTGTGATCCTCTGAAATTCTGTGTTCCAGCCAGTATCACTTTCCTTTCTTGGGCCATCTGTGGAGATCAAGAGGGAATTGGAGGAAGTCTCTGAAATGTAGATGAATGGAAAGCCTCCTTGCTCAAGCTGGAATCACATTGTCCCATTTTCTCTCCTGCCCCTGATAAACCCATACCCAGTATTAGACAAGGGCTGCCACCTGTTGACTCTTTATGCCAACAATTCAGTTTCCACTCCAAAGGCAATCCTGGCCCAGGCTCAGCATTGGAAAAACTGGAACTTTCCTTACCTCTCTGAGTCTGCAGGTGAGAGAAGAGGTATCTGGGGGGGAGGATGGAGAGGACTACCCTGTATGTTATCTCCTGGAGAGTGGTGGCTGCTGGGGTGGGACAAGGACACTGGCCCAGTTGCCGTACCACTTTGAGTTGTCTGTGTGCTAGGGATCACAGCTGTTGAAACTAAAAGGAAAGAAATAAGCTTTATCATGCAGGCAACAGTATTGGTAATTGACCAACCATCAACAGGTAACAGCTCCTGTAAAGCTGCTGTGCCAGTTCTTAGCAACTGACTGGTTTTTCTTAAGCACTGTTTTCTGATCAAAGTAAAACATGAAAAAAGTGTTCTTTGCTTTTTCCAAATGACACTTTCATAAAACCATGACATAACCATTTCCTTGCCTTAGAACTTTTGTCTGAACAAGGCTGCAAATCTTCTACACTTGTAGATGAGATGTCAAATACTTCCTAAGATATGTATTTTTAGAGCTAGTAAGCAGAAAGCACAGTTTCCCGAAATCTGAAATGCTTTCTACATTTTTCCCTCAGCTGTAAAAATCACAATTTTCTTGAACAGGAATATGGCTATTACTTCCCCAGACTCCTGAGTAATGCATACAAAAATTTTAAACCATCATTAACAGTTTAACAATTTTCTATAATGTTGCTCATGCACACCTTCCAATAAAGAAAGGTTCTAGATGACTAAATAAAAAGCAACACATGACTTTATTCAAATGTCCTAATTAGTTGATCCCAAATCCTTTAACCTTGTTTTCAGAAGTTGTTTAAATTAGAAAAATTTAAATCTTTGTAAATCTGAAAATCCAGTTACCCAACTAGTTTTGCTGATAATCTGTGTCAGGTAACATATGCTATGTGGAATGGCAGCCAAATATATAGTCTTAAATATTTTAGGAACACGGATAATGAATTAGATAGGCTGTCTACAAGGTAAAAATTATCTTTCACTGTTTGGCTGTCATTTTCCTGTCTCTTTTTTAAAAGAAAAAAAATATTGTGTTGGTCAAATTTACAGAATAAAATTCTACCCATAAAAATTGTGAGTAAATGTATTTCAGTGTTAGTTTCAGCAAAGAATCTGTCATGCTGCATCTCTGTATTAGTAAGATCATACTTAGGTAAGTTCAGATTTCTTTTATAAAGTCATTAAGACTACAAGATTAAAAAATATTTATGGAGCCTTAACTATACATAATAGATACATAATCAAAAATATTACTGTTGTATTTCATTTAAATGTACCTTTGTTTGTAGATTCTATACTTCAACAGCACAGATAAATTGTACAGGGGTCACTCTAGTCATTGTACTATGAGGGTGGAAATGAGCTTGTACCAGTAAGGGAAAGCAGATTATCGCTTACACAGAAATTCATGCTGATAAGAGGACATTGATTAATACCACGAAAATTGCCATACAATAGGAAGCAGTGCCATGTAAGAAACAAACTAAATTAACATATCAAACAATGTCCACAGTTAGCAATGCTGTAAACACCAAGTACTGACAGACAAGGGATGAATGAGACTACAAAAAGTAATGCCATGGTCCCAGAAGCTGCCCATAGTACATCACAACTGCAGACAACTACTAGCTAAGGGCTGGCTGGAGGCAACATCTTTACTTGGCTTGTCATGGGCAGCAGTTTGTTCAAGCCACTGTCAGCCTAGCTTTGGACTGACCCAGCTGTCAGAGCTTGATACTCAATCATAGTCTGAAAGATAGACTGGCAAAAGAGATGACTGTTTGACAGGTTACTATGGAAATCTCATGTAAAAACGTCCTCAGTTTCTAAAAATCTGGTCTCAGCTCATGACACACTGCCCATCCCACTTTCTATTCTGTCTAGGGACTTGAAAAGGAAAAGCTGAGTCTTTATTATCACTCAGTTTTGCTAATTTTGTTGGGCAATGCCATTAAATAATTTTTTTTAATCTCAGCATTCCTCACTACGCAACACCCTCTCAACCTACAGTATAAAATAAGCAACTATAACCAACACCATGTTCCCAGAGGCTTCCTGGCCAAAATCACGTCTCTAAAATCTGACATTTCCTTTATTTTTCAAGTAACAGGTGCCATACTCAGCCTACACTCAGACTAAGGCATTTAAAAATTAATGGCATACAAGTAATACCAACTATTTAATAAATTATAATAAAATCATAGCTTTAAATTTCATTTAAATTTTCAACAACTAGTGTGTAACTCACAATAATCTTGAAAAAAACTATAATAGAATTGATAGCTTTACAAGCCCCTCAATAAAATAAAACTACTTATTGAAACAGCCACTTCATATATTGTCATTTTCATCACTGCACATAACATTAATGCAGCCAATTCATTCACTTCCTATATCTGGTTCTTACTTAAAAGTTGAACTGATAGAGTATGTAATGAATTCTGCCTGAAAGTTAAAAACAGATACCTTCTCAACTATAAAATACTCCAACAAAAAAAGTTAATATCCTGTCCATCGTTGTCTTGAGCTTACCAATTGTTTCAAATGTAGTTGAAATCTGAACAATTGTACATATAGGCATGTATGAAAAAGGTAAGTATTTTAATATGAAAATCTCATATATTTAACCAAAACAAAAAATAAGATTATTACATTTATAGAATAAATTTTTATTGGTATCTTTATAATGATGAGAGCTCATAATGCAGCATTTAAGTTCATTGATGTAGATCAAGTGGAAGACTTGATATGTGACTCATGAATAAGGAAGAGGAAAAATACTGTTATTTTAAATGAGGCTTAATATATTCAAGATGTCTACAAAGAATGGTAGAAGTGAATTGCTAGCAGAAGTCAAATGCTGACAGAGCAAAAATAGCTCTGTAAACTCCAGTAGGTATTTTCGTGGTTAGAGTATGATTTGTCCTGCCTTCCTTCAAAAGATGTACAAATATATGTTCAATATATGTTTTTATATTACTTTGCAGATTCTATCCTTTTTATGAGACAGATATGGATTTCAGAGTACATCCTACTCTACAAAATCATCCGTAACCTTAAGTGAGCAATACTATAGCAACCTTTTATCTATCTTTTCCTATACCTGGGTAAATATCATGAGCAGGCCCTGGGGAGTGTCCCATGCTATTATCTGTGGCATCATGTGGTGATGGGGCTGGCTGGAGGGGCTGGATTGCAAGGCAGTCATTCAGGATGTCCTCATCAAGCCCCCAGCTTGATTGCAACTAAAATGTAAGACATTAAAAAGGAGAAATTATAACATGGTCAGAAGAAAGGAAATAATCACAAAAGTCCTCAAGACAGTGAAAAATTACAATAAAGAAATGTTGAGAGGCTAGAGAAAGAAATGGAGCACAATCAGAAATCTCATCTTTTAAATCCTAATTAATATCATCCTTCCATTAGAGTAGACATTTTTTGAATCTGAGAAAGAAAACACTTCCAGATGTTTAACGAAACTGTACTCAGGACAGTTTTACAGCTACTTTTACAGATGGGATCTTGGACAGATGGACTTCAGCACATTCTGTTGTCATACACTGCAGAAGACAGGAGTGTCCTGGTTCATTGGTTAAGGAGGTTTATTACATGTCTGACATTGCTTGTAACAGCAAAGGAGAACAATAATAAATAAAGATATTTTCATGTTGACTTTAAATTTCCATGGAATCTAATAAGAAAATAATGATGAATAAAATCTGATTTGTATAGAAAAAAAAAAAGATTCTATCACACAGGATACAAATTCACAGAAGTTGTTTATATAAAGTCACTTGTGCTTTTTTTTGGGAAGCAACTGATAAATTTTCTGTATCAGATAGCACTTCTATGGAGGAAACAGTGAGCAAAACAAGGAAAGGAGATCTAACTATTTACACATTAGTTACAAGAATTAAAAAATAAAATAAATAATAAAATAAAATAAATCAAATCAAATAAGAAATAAAATAAAATAAAATAAATTTAAAAAATAGGCAACCACCTATTTTACAAATTATTCTATTTTTTACTGTTAATGTGTTTTGGTTTGCATTCACAAATCTTTGTATATTTAGAACAAATCTATCACGAGAATCTGTTCTGACATAAATTTTCTGGCTTTCCCAATAGTTAATGCCTATATAAACAAAGAAAACCCAGGATTATCAACAGAAAAACAGACAAAGAAAGAAACTCTGTGAGACAGCTGTAATCTGATTTCTGAAAACAGTTTTATTTTATGCATTGATTATTTTTAATTCATATTTACAACCACAAGGGCTAGAAATACAGATTTTATAAACTTACACACATAAATGTATGTATTACAATATTTAATATTACATGTATATATGTATTTTTAGAATTACAAGATACGTATTTACTGTACAAATGGTAAAATATTCTGAGCAAGAGGTGAGCGTTACACTGACTTGTGCAACTGCAGACACACACTGCTAATTCAAATTGCCACCAAAAATACTATCACAGACCCTCTATAAACCCTCCCCAGATGACAACTACTGGGAATAACTTTACTATCCCCTACTGCATAGTGTGCATGTGAATTGTTGCTCTTTGAGAGTAATTAGTGCTGTAATTACTCTTAGAGGCCAGAGTAAAGGAGCTCTTCTCTACTGCTTAGCAGGGCAGTATCAGAAATGAGTAAGTTTCCTTTGGCAAAAACAGCCATCAAACTACAGCTGCTTCCCAAACTAGTTACAAATTCTGCAAAACTCCATTTCCCACCATTACTGTTTTCTCTTGATAGAGACAGTAATCATGCTTTGATTGCTGGATCCTCCTTCATCTGCCACTTAAAACTCCTTCTCTATCCAGTGTTTTCCAGATCTTTCCTCTATGCTGTAAACAGGGGTGGCATAAACTGTAGCCTTTGTTGAACAAAGTAGGTGGCAAAAGACACACTCTGGTTCAAATACAGATGATCAAGGCATTTCTTTTCCATGTAAAGACATTCAGGGTAAAAATCCACTCTTTCTCTTGTTCATAAAAAATACCTATTTCATAAAAAAGTGTTAACTGAAACCCATGTTTTGTATTTTGACAGATTTAAGGAAATCAGTGTGATGATTTTTCTTTAGTATGTGAAGAAACTGAACACACAATGAAAAGATAGATGATCTTAAAAACAAGAAAAAACAACAATTCACTGCAACTGTAGAATTCCAGTTAAAAAAGCTCTGAAGAAGAAATAACATTTGAACAGATCTAGCTGCTGCAGTCTGCTTCTTGCTTTGTTTTAACAACAATGCAACTATAGACCAACCTAGACTATAGACATATCCTCAAACTGCAAAAGACACTTGACACTCTTGATTTCTGTATAGATCATATCCCAGGATAAATCTCCCATCATTGTGGCTGCAGTATCTTGCTTCTCCCATGATCATCTTGCTTCTCTCATGATCACTCAGCTGAGCGTCTGTTACAATCATGCTGGGACTGAAAATGTGGCAGCCTGTTTTTAAGCACTATAAGGTTGGAAATTTACCTCACTGAATGGTGAAGTCAATTTGCCATGCTGAGCACAAACATTTTCTCTGTCCTCTAAGGCAGCCTAAATTTATGGCTGACCAAAATGCAAGTTAACAGTCAACTGCTTAGTTGACTTAAAACTTCCCTGTATGAAATACTTGTTTAAAAAAAAAGATTTTCAATTTTAATAGCTCAGTTGTGTGGTAAACTTGTGAAGTTTTGTATTTGGAAATATAAAAAGACATTTCCAAAAAGACATTAGCTTTTTCTAATACCCAAAACAAATATTTTTTAACAAATGACAGTTAGTCATGATTTACAACTGGTTTATCACCTTTCAGAACAATGGATGGAAATTCTACTCCTGTAGATTTTACATATGAATAATTAATTACCCAAGATTAAACAATACAAGCAGAAGAAATTAGAAGGGAGTAAGATTCGGCATTCCTCAAGTTTAAATTTCATATTTGAGTTACAAAGTAGAGATGTTGATTTCATCCATGACAAAATTCTAGAGAAAATGTCTCCTTGAAATTAATTTTTTTTTCTCTAACCGGTGTGTGTTCTATCTGAGATCTGTATGTTTTTGTACAACCAGGCTAGTTTCCTTAGCATTATTCCTGTACAATAGAAATCTGACACCATCAAAGAAAGCTTACAAAATATGTGTTTATGGATACACTTAATCAGAAAAGAAGTAGTTTAGGATTTCTGTTTTAGTTCGAGAGATCCAAAACCATATAAAATAGGATATCAGTAGCTTCAAAATCTGTCTAAATGTATTCAGATTAACTCAAGTAATTCTCCAGCAAAGTCCACACTTATTTGGTCATTCAAACATGCCAGTTTTTTCATCAAGTCACAGCATTTTAAGTCTTGCTTACATAAGAGCATGCTTAATGGACTACATGTATGCTGTGCACCTAGTAGGGTATTTCCATACATAAAGGGTACACTAACTATAGACTATTTATTTTTATGTGGGTTTGATCTGTGTCTCTATGTCTAAAATAAGCAAAAAACCCCAAACCTAAATACTGCTATGTTTCATTTAGAGGAATTGTTTTACTCATTTTTGTTGTAATTTAAATTGGCATTGGGAGAGGGAAGCATGACCTGTCTACTTAGAGGCATATGTTATACCAGTTTTTCTGAAGGAGTAGCCATATTTATTAATATATAATATTTGCTTGTAAGAGCAAATAAATTAATAGTAAAATTATGTCCTATTAATATCATGACATTGACAGCATACAGATATCACCACTAGAAAATTACAAGTTCACAATGAAGCCATGCTATGCTAACAGTTTTTACTCATATTATAGTTTTCTTGCTAGATCCAGACCATCCCTTAAATCACACAGATCAGCTTCAAGGTCAGGTGGTTTCTTGCACAGTATCCAACCTTTTTGATAGCAGACAATTAAACACAATTAAAAGAATTCCAATTCTTGCCTCCAGAGGCTGCAGACATCTTAGGGCAAAGAAGCAATGCCGACAGAAGCGATTTCTCAATAACCTTTGTTTTCAGTGAGTCATCTGTGCAGGATTTCTAGAGAGAAATGTTTTGTTAACTGTTGTCGTGGTTTTACCACTAAAAAGCGTGGTACTGACAAGAGATGTCCAAGAAAAGCCGCACACACCCAAAAAGAAAACACACAAGTAACACATTTTATTTCACACACACACAGAAAACTGACAATAAAGTGCAAAAACAGACAAATTAAGCTTCCCCAGACCCCATGTTGGGATGGGAAGGCTCTAGGATAGTGCTGTTTTTTCCTCTGCTGGGGGCTCCGGAAGAGATGCCGGGATAA
>VYZS01014650.1:0-10837 GCA_013400695.1 Neodrepanis coruscans | reverse complement strand
CACTGCCCTAGTCCTTCTGGCCATACTAATAACTATTGGTGAACAATTAATAACTCCTTGTGTGCACTTATCACCCTTGTGAGAGCAAAATGTAAACAAATTCTGTGATTCTTTCATCCTTTCTCATGTGGATAAAATGGATTACATTGTACATTAAACTTCCCAGTAAAGAGAAGGAAAGTGAGTTTTCAAGAGAGTATTCAAGGGAATACGTTATATTAGTGAAATCAAGAAAGTTAAGTTTCTCATTTAAGAGAAAATTGTATACCAGTCTTCTCCAAAATGTGATCTTAATGGAAACGAGAAAGAAATTATGTGATACTTGCCATTCTCTCTTCTTTTTAATCTCTTTTATAAATTGCTTTTGTCTCTGTATTTTTCCCCTCTTCATATGCCAGGTAGACAAACTTAATTTTTGCAAAATGAAACTTCAAAAACCAGTAAATGATTGCTGGGTCACATCAATATACAAACTTCCCGTTAAATTTTCAATGAAAGTTAAAGGAAGACGAAACAATGAAATTTTAAAAGCAAACCAATTAGAACAAGACAGTGTAGAATTTCTGGGTTTGTGACCTCCATTTAAATGTAATTCTAACTTTGTTTGCCATTCATCTATGAACATATGCTACTGTTTATGTTGTTTGCAAACAGATGGACTATGTGTTTAGCTACAGAAATGGTTGTGCAATAAGAAAAACAGCTCCTGAAACCTGTACAGATTCAGGATTTCTTTTCAGAACTTTTTCTTACAATACCATCCAGAAACATTAATCAGGTTGTTGAGCTGGATTCTGTGGACAGAAGAGATTCAATGAAAAGTTATATCCACGAATTAAGAGTACAATAATAACTATATTTTTTTAAATACTATTTTTATATATCAATTTCTGAGCTGAAGAGAGCTCAAATAAATATCTCTATAGCTACCTTCCTACATTATTATATTGTGTGAGTATAATAACTTATACCTTCATGAAAATACTGAAGAATCACTGGACATGAAATTCAAACTTTAAGAATCAAATCCCAAATTCTCTAATGCTCTGCAAAACTTGGTATTTATACAGTTGTCAGAGAAAAGTACAGTTGGATAAAATAGTCCAACAGACTGATTAATATTAATCAAGTAGAAGTTTGGAAATTAGTTTTGAATGAAAAGTACAAACAATATTTGAAGTCCTGTTCAAGTGTCATTTGTTTTCTGACTATAATCACACTTCTGGCAATGCCTCTTCTAGATACAAGTGCTGACAAGGCAGGAATCCATCACTGTGTCCAGCCAATTCAGTAAGCCAGAATCACTAATGGTGGATGAATTCATATGTTATACTCTTCTTAAAGCTAAGATTTCTAAAGCTAGCTGTCGAAGGTTTTGCTTAGATATCTGTTTTCAGGTGTGTTAACAAAACTCACATTAACACTAGTAAGTGATTAGAAACTTAATTTTATGGATACTGTTTTTAAAAGGTTGGTTCTCTCATTTATGTTTCTTTGTGTGGATACTGATATAAGAAAATTGCATGCTTTTCTTATAAAGAAATTGAAAGGTTTTTTTCCTATCAAAAAGGGTATTTTTGAGATTTATGCGTGTGTTCTTTTCTACACATTTTTAGCATTGTCTTAAACCTTCTTTACACCTACATTAAAATTATTGTGTTTTATGTAACTAAAATAATAAAGCACATATAAGAAAACAACAGTGCATACATATGAAATAGCTATAAAGACAAGATTAGGAAAATTGAATGAACTGCAGTTTTGTTTGCAGTGTTCTGTGTCCAGACTGGACCCAATTCCCTGCTTTTGGCCGGAGGCTCCAGATTTCCATCCCTGCCTTCAGGCTTGCCAAGCCTCATTCATCTGTCAGCTCTGCCATGCATCCTTCTGCCCAGCTCAGAGGTATTGTGTCCTGCTGGCAAAACAGCAACTGCAGCCACTGATTGCCAAGGACCTTGATGGCACCTGCTCAGCCTGCAGCCATTTGACCTCCTTTCCCACCATCCCCCAATTCCCTCCTGCAATCCCCACACAGCCGCAGAGTGGGTTTAAGGCTCTCCAAGCTTCTGACCCCACTGGCACAACCTTGTTCCCAGGCAGCAGATTCTATATCAGTTAGCCAGCCTCGCAGCAGCCCTGTCAATCTTTTTTTTTTGTCCTACCAGCCCTCTGTTTTCCTCACAGCTTCCAGTCCACCTGATCCAAAGAGCAAGCCTGCTGAAATAGCACTGTATGCACATGTTGCTCAGCCCTGTTTTCAGGTTCACATCAGCCACAAGTTTTATTCTCTGAAAACAGCCAAAGAACAGCTTCAGTTCCTAGTGGGTTGTCAACAGTAATTTGTCAGTCTGTTGTTTTTCATTTGAGTTACAATGCTTCCAAAGAGAGTTTTTGCATTTATTTGATTTGTTTTCTAGATGTCCAACCATGATTTCCTTGTTTATTCTTATTTTAATTGGGATTCTCAGATAATTTCCAATCCATACTGCTTCATACTTAATAGCAGGAGAAATCCTTCTTTCACTTTATTGTGTGACAATGGGAACTGCATTTAAACTGTTAGCCGTTACTTCTCCATGATGATATAGAATTAAGAAACATCTTCCCAGGGAAAAAAATACCAAGTAACCTACCTAGAAATGAAAGTTTTTCTATTCCTGTGAAGGAAGAGATTGATTATAGAGGCATGGACATCAGCCACATGCCTGCAGCTATGTCATATGATGCAGAAGGGCACATATTACCCTGGCTGAAGGATGGGGACTTCCCCTGAAACTTGATAAATCTGAGTCTGACTGATGGTACCTTAAAGCGTTCTTCTGTATGTGATTTCATGCCAGTGTACTGATCACTGCTATAACTAGCTCTTGTTATTAACAGAGGCAGTGCTAAAATCCTTGATACAACAACAACAACAACTTCATTTACAGGTTTTCATGGAAAAGAGTTAAGAACTGGTTTAAAATGCATTGGTATTTCATATGTAAGTAATTGTTAATTAACCAAAACTCCATTAGGAAGCTAATAGTGGACAATTAGTTTTAGTAGAAATGTTCTCACTACTTTACAATTTTGTCAAGGCAATCAGTACAGGCAGCATGTTAAATCACTATATTTTTCCAACAAGCTATTTGAAATTTGTGGCAGCCAGATTTGATTGATGCAGTGTACCAGAAAGCATAAGTATTTCAGAAAATGTAATTTCAGAGTTCAAAGCAGTAGAAAATGTTGTTTAATAATTAAACAGTGAAATGCAAATAATGTAAAGAATATTAGCCATGGTCTTTTACTGGGTAGTATTCATAGCAACATTGTCATTTCTAAACCTGTTTTTTTGAAGTTACATTTTTAATCAAATGCTTTGAATGAAAGCTTTGTTCTTTTTATTGTGAAAGTGAGGCGAAAGGGGGGACCTCTTCTAAAACAACAAACTATCTTTTGTTCAGCAATATGGCATAACAAAAATTTGCTTTGTGTATCATATTATCTTTTTGTTTCTGTCACAGTGTTACACGAACAATTCAGCAGAAATCTGTCCCTCTGGAAGCTATTGTTTTTGTTCTGTGAACTCTTCAAAAGCACTTGTGAACATTCAGCTGTATCCTGGTTTAATATACTGCAGATGAGAAGTAGGAAAGCTGTTCCATTTCAGTGTTTGTCCTGTGTCCAGGGCTTCCTTTACACTTCAGTTACTTTGCCAAAGTACACAACGTCTCTTACACATACCCATTTCCATGCAGTTACACTTCTTTCGAAAATCCTAAACAGCAGAAATTCTTAATTCATGCTCTGCAGACCTTCATATTGGGCACCTAAAGTAATAGACTTTTGTGTCAAAAACATTCCAAATCTCACATTCCCATGAAGATCTAACAATTATTTAAATGCATATCTTTGAAAAAGTAAAACAGTGTTACCTGTTTGAAGTTGTCTTCTCTTCAACTGCCTCCACCAAAATAAATGTTTAAAGCCATTTGAACATGCTTATCAGGCAGCTGGAAAATCTGGTGAAATCTCAATTCTAAGAATTTCCACAATTGTTCTGCAGATTGTTCAGTTTCAAATTTTGATTGACCTGGTTGAATATCCTGGCTAACGGAAATCCAGTTTTCAATGGAGATAATCTGCTAAATCCTCTCTATGTTTTGCAATATAAACACAAGTTGCAAATGTATTTGGGGAATTGCCTCGTACTATATGTTTTTCAGCATTCAGCGTACCTGACCTGAGTCTTTCGCTTGCTATCAAATTTCAAAAGAATAATTTCCTTAAGAATAATAATTCATGTCAGAATGTTTTTGAATTTCAACCAGTGAAAGCATCCAGTAAATTATTTCAGCAATTATTTTACTTCACAAAAGTTTATTAATAAAATTGATATGGTTTGCTAGAATTCCAAACACAGCTGTAACAATAGAGATTTTTTGCTGCAGTGTATATCCCATACTGTGCAAAAACATCCCCTAAGACATTATAAGATTAAGCCAGCCTAGAGCTGTTGTTTAAAGAAAACCACCAGCAGTTTCTGCTCTGTTTACCAGTCTGGAACAGCATTATCTAGCAACTTCTAGTATTTTGGTCCTGCTCAGAGATTAGGAGGCCCCATTCATTATATCAGTCATCTTTTGGCTCATTGTACTCTCTGATTCCAGGATCTTCCAATTTCTAAAAATTTTCCAATTTCTAAATACATTTCTGGTAGGTTTCAATAAGTTTTGAAAAAGTAAGGAAAGAAAAACCCATCCCCAGACTAGCAATGTCTGTAATATACTCTGTCTCCGGTATTTGGAAGAATGCAGATCAAGAGTTTGGGTTTTTTTCCTGATTTTTCTATTCTTCTGTGTCTTTCTACATTCTGTAGATTAATTAGGACTACAATTTTATATCTGTATTCTTTACATATGGAAGTGTATAATTTCAGATTATTTTCCTTTCTCTTTTGTAAGGAAATAAAAGAATAAACATTCTTTCTGGTCAAAATGCAAAATATACAACATATAAATTGCAAAGATGTTTTCTCAGTTCTGTACGAAGCAACATATACAGTAAAGCAGTGTATATGCAGCAGTCTGAAATGCCAAGATGTAGGGTACCTTGAATGTTAATATGACATAAAGTGGAATCAAGCAATATGCAGCAAATACTTGTTCTTATCACAGATGCTAAGGATATGTTGCAGTTGCTAACAAATAACTTACATTTTGTTGAAAAAGAAATCAGGAGAAAACATACTTGCCTTTTTTTACAGATAATAAAATCATTTTCTGCTGGGAATACCCACACAATTAAATTTACCCAGGTGTTTAGTTGCTGTCCTGGAACCATGCCAGCTTCTTTGAGTATCAGGTACTTTGTAAACTTGCCATGGCAATTATTTAAATTTGTATTAGAGATAGAAAAACAACCTAAGGAATTCTAAATATAGATTGTCAAAGAGCATATATGACCTTGTGTTTCTTAATCATGTATGACAAACCACTAGAAAACAATATCAAGTAGCAGAGATCACAAATTTAAAAGAATCGCTGACTTAAATGAGCAAGAAATACTAACCACAGTATTATCCACCATAAAAAATCATACAAGATTTTAATTAGGAGTAAGCCTTTTGGGAAATGAATCAGAGAATATAAAAACAGTTGTGCATACATCATAATTTTTTTCATTGAATTTGTTAAAGAATTACGTATTGGATATTTTAACATCAATTCTTGGAATCCCAAAGCAGTAATGAAGTTCAGTTTTGAAGAACTCCATTTATCATTTTCTATATGAATTCTACAAAGGAATTTCATAATGTGAACTCTTTCCTATTTAATGAATGTATGTTTAAAACAAAAGGAATTGCTACTTTGGGATTTGTGAAAAAATGTAAAAAAAAAAATTACGTACACAAAGATAACTGTACTGTGCATAAAGCAAAGGGGTTTATTCTGAAATTTATTAGACAATATGTAAGGATTTTGTAAACCTGTGCTTACTAAATGGACGTTCTGAAACTGAGACTAGGTAATGCCATTGTACTGTGAATCAGCATGTGAATTTAATCTCTCCTGTTGTATATGGGGGTGCATATTCTTCAGAAAGCTGTTTAAAATGACTCAGCTTTTACATCTGCAGAAATAAGTACTGATTTACTAAATTACTCTTAGTGGTGAAATATTCAGTTAGTGGAAGAAGTAATAGAATTACAAAATTATTTTGAAATTACAGTGTCATTTGTATTGAAAGTGAAATTCTGAGTTTATCTAGACCAACCAGCCTGCTCAAGGAGGGTCAGCCATAGCAGATTGTCTCAGACCATGTTCAGACAGGGTTTGAATATCTCCACAGATGGAGACTCCACAACCACTCTGGCCAACCTGTGCCACTGTTTTACCAATTTCACAGTAAAAAAATGTTTTTTTCTTGAATTCAGATTGAACTGCTTATTTTTTAGTTTGTGGCCATTGCCTTTCCTGTCACTGCCTTTCCTGTCACTATCTACTACTGAGAGGATTCCTACCACATCTTAAATTCCTCCATCAGGTGATTATATGCATGGGTGATAATCAGGTTGAAGAGACCCGCCTCTCTCAATCTGTCCACTCCAGCATCCTAATCACCTCTGTGGTCCTTCACTAAGTGAGCTCCATAAAAGTCCACAACTTTCTTGTACTGGGAAGTACTCCATATGTGTTTCATGAGGACTGAGCAGAGAAAAAGGCTGACCTTCCTCTGGCTCATAATAGCCCAGGCTGTCAGCCTTTTTTGCTTCACAGGAACACTGCTAGCTCAAGGTCACCTTCTTGTCCACCAGGACCCCAAGCGTCATCTCTACAAATCTGCTTTAACAGTAGCATAAAGTGTATATTGGTGCATGGGGTTATTCCTTCCCAGGTGCAGGATTTTACTTTTCCCTTTGTTAAATTTGATGAGGTTCCTGTTGGTCCATTTCCTCATCCTATCTCAATCTCTATGAATGGCAGCACAAACCTCTGGTGTCACCATACACCTAATCTCACTTTTTACATCTCTGAAATTTAAGGGAGACATCTCTGAGACATTGCTATTTACCTAATTTGGAAGATAGTCAAGTTTTTGGACTATGAATCCAAGGCAATAATCTGTGTCACAGTGGTTAAATTTGTATTGTTTTGAACTCGTTCAATGTCCCTGTCTCTATGCAGGTATGAACTCTCACTAACTTAAACGAACAGTACTGAGCTTAACATAAAGCAGAACTTCTGCTGTGTTCAAAGATATTATGGCAGGCAAGAACAAGCCTACCAAAAAAAAAAGAGCTGACTTTCGTATTAGTCTGGAGATTACAGTAATTACCCGGAAAATGGGGAGGTCTGGTCTCTTGACCTTTTCAACCCAAAGCGATTTATACCATTTCTCCTTCCTCAGGTAGTCTCATGTTTTCCAATAAAACCTTGACTAAATAAAAAAATACAAATCAAGAAAGAAACTTGGGTGCAGACCTCATGTCTGTCCTTTTTTTCAGGGGGCTTTGTTTGGGTTTTTTCCAGCCTTTCAGATTTCAGCCTCTGCCTAGATATTTCTCTTCTGTTTCGATGATAAATGAACTCTCAATGGTTACTTGATAACCTATTATTTAGGGAATACTCTAGAAAAATAGTTTGGTTCCTTTTAAAATGAGAGAGGTCTAAAACTAGTCTTCATTAAATGACATTTGAGTACTATAGAAGTGATATCTCCTGGAAATCATACTTAAATCCTGCTCAATATATGCACTTGCAGGGAATTGCTTCAGCAGTATGTTTCAAGGCAGTGAGCGTATTCATCCTGAAAATACCATAAACTTTCAAAGAAGCCAACATTTGAGTTCCAAAATTGGATTCAACATTATTGATATAAATAACCCTTCATTTGGCCTTTTCTATTGACTAATGCTAGGTCAGCCCTTTCACAGTATATTCATCTTTTTGGGTTGCACTTTGGAAGTGACGGATGCTTCTAAATGATTGTGTGGGGAACACAGAGGTCTAAACTTGACTTTCTTGGAGCATTACTCAGATGAGAATGTCAAATTAGTCCCTGTGAATTTCACCTAAAGTTTGCTTTTATCAGATGAAGCTCTTTACTTTTCTGCCTTTGGATATAGTCCATTGTCAATACTTAACATCACTTTTAAATGTAAGGATAAAAAAAAAAAAATCATTATACGTATCACCAGTCAAGCAAATGAGAAATTATCAGAATGCTAAAATATTCTTTTGTTTTCTGATTCAGAACATAGCCATATAATACTTACCTAATAGTCTTGATCTTTCTTATGCTAGTATCATCACTATTATTTTTATAACCAGAACTTTGACAGTGCCAAATTTCATGGTTTTTTTTCACGATGGATTTGTTTTATGTCCACTATTAAGTTAAAGCAAAATGAAAAAGTATTGCAGAGAACACTGAGGGAAATAACGGCAAATTTATATGATAGGAATAAAGTTTATAATTCTCTGACATGGACATAGATCTAAGTAGACGGATCTTGTCTTCATAAACCTGCATACTCAAGACTAAGTCCTGCAGCAGTAACACTGCAAAAATATTAAAAATTAAATTCAATCTGAAGTGTTGCAGAATTGTTTTGGATCTCTTGTTCATCACTGTGATAAGGCTATATTTGTACATGCTTCGTATATGTACTGTAAATTCATATAAATATATACACATATATATTCACACTTCTTGAAGAGGTACATGAAAATAACGGGAGGGCATTTCCTTGCCTTGGAACACTATCAAGAACTTAAAAAGTTCTGGAGACTGCAGGAGATGATTAAGTGGAGGAGAGTCCTAGCATAATGCTGAAGCCAATGTCTGAAACAATGGAAGATTTTTTGCCAACCTATGGAGCTTTAGCAAAGTTTGCTGCTGCTCAGAAAAGTTACTAGAGCTAAGATGACTCGAAGATGTCATGCCTGCCTGGAAGGACATAGGTAGGCAGAAGACATTGTGTGTTAACCTTTCGTTCTGTTCCATCTTCCCTAATTACAAAACGCTTAGAGCAAGTGAATCAACAATCTATAAGTGGAAGCTTTAGCCAGAAATTGTATTTCAGTCAATGACCTTTGTTATTACCCATTTCTGACCTGATTTTTTTTCCCAGGCAGACTGTGATACATTGAATGACCTGCGAGAACTAGATTTGCCTCTAGTAAGAATTCTCACATATTTACCTGTGCTCCTTTTACTGCAATGCTCACATAAAAGCTATCTACTTTTAATAGTAAAACTAGCTGAGTTGGACTTATTATTTTAATTATTTATAAACATGAAAAATGTTTTCAAATTATTAAAAAAATAAATTTTAGACATAGCTAATCAGTGTAATTAAAAACTAGTATTATAGCCACTGTTGTCTGCTCTCTTTCCTTGTGTGCTGTGTTCAAAGGACACATTTCAAATTAGATAATAATTCCTAATGAAAGGTTTTCTTCATGTGCAAAGGACTGCACTCTGCAAAAGGGGTTTTATATTACATTTATTAAATACATATATTTGAGGTCACAGATCTGCCAGTGGAGTAAACAGCTAAATGCCATTAATGTCCTAGTGTATCAAAAGTTCACAGAGATTCTAGTTCTATATAATTTGCCTCTATTTCCCCAGGACTGGGAAGGCAGAAAGACAACTAATGTGGGATAAATGAGGAGATAAAGAACCCAACTTTGTAAGGAAATTATTATTAAAAAGAGCTCAAATTGTTCCAAATTTCAGAAGAGATAAATAAAGAAAAAGGGAAATAGCTTATTATAATGGAAATATTTTGCAGCTTTCGGTGCATCATTATCTTGACTCCTAACTACATGGCTGAAATAGGAGTCTTCATCTTTAAAAGGTGAATAGGTGCTATAGAAGCACAAATCATTTTTTTTTAATGCAGATGAAAGCCTTTCAGAATCAGGAAGAAGAGATTTATGATCGTATTTTTTTCTGCAATGCTCATTCAGTACTGAGCCTAGACAAACATGCTAGATACATATCCAGATAGTATTCACTCTGCCTATTAGCAAAGATTTTGGTTTGGCTTAAAAATTTGAAACTGTCATAAATATTTTTTGGACTGTACATGTGACATGCCAGTGGAAAAGCTATTTACATAGCAAAGATCATTGTCCTAAAATGGACTGATTACTAACTTGGGTTAAAATCTCAAAAGTATATATGAAGCCTCCACTTACAGGAGCCTCACTTTCTGTTGTTTTTATCCTTGACAGAATGATGTCACTTAAGACAGTTTCTTGATGTCTTTGTGTGTACTCTCCTCAAAGCGGCCAACCAAACTTTGCTGTACCAAAATCCTACGCACGCTTGTCTATCTCCAAGTAGTCCTTCCCCCGAGGTGGAAGTATTGTTTATTTCCACAGTAAAATAATGTATATGTAATTTATGGCACTCTCTACACTACATTTCTAGTAACTTAGTCAACCTATGAACTCTCTTTCTAAACCTTTCTGGATTTTTATGGCTGTATCAATATATTCATATCCCAGCATCTATATGATGAAGGTCTAGACAGATATAGACCTTAAATTTTGATTCAGTCTGCATCTTGGTGTCTAGTTCAGCAGATTTTGAAGGCATGGAACAGCCATTTATTCATTACTTCCAAAAAGCAATAGTTTGTTAAATAAATTAAAAAAATAAACAAACGTCAGATTGCCAGCATGAGGAGAAAAGCTCACAAATCTATTCCTGAAAATGTCACAGCTACTCTCATCTTTATCCATGCCTCCATCCTTCTCCAATCTAGTAGGTTGTTATGGGTTAGGGAAGGGGTCTAGGTTAGGTGGGGAAATGGAGGGAAGGGAGTGTCTTTTAAAAC
>VYZS01014649.1:9782-20814 GCA_013400695.1 Neodrepanis coruscans | reverse complement strand
GTGATCTTCAAAGCACTTTCACAATTACACAATTTCACAATTAGATCTATTCAGTATTACCTCTGTGACATTAGTGCTACTCTGGGACACCAAAGATTGCTGGGGTTGTATAGAAAGAAAGTCAAACATGGAGCTTGTTTCTTCATTAGACAATGCTGGTGGAGGAAACGAGAAGGGGATCTAGTCTACACATAAGAATACAGAAGAAATTTCTTGTAAATGTTAAGCATGTTACTTCTCTCTGACCTCACCATTTCTTGATCCTCTCAACTCCTCATAAACTAGGAATTTTTCCCTTTTCTTATCAACCTTGCTCCGTTCAGAAAATCATGACTCAGAAATTTCTAGATTGACACATTTCAAGTTATCAGAAAAGTTCCATCTTACCCCAACATGCACCTGTCAGTTTTGCATTTGACTTTCTTCAGCAGCTCCTTTGCTTATACATTTAGAGATTCAGCTCACTTCAGAGTCTTACTAAGATGAAAGCATGATGTGATGGGATGTGCACAATTAGATTCCACCAGTCTTCAACAGCTTAAGCATTAAACTTCTGTCTGATCCTCCCAAATCACACTTGGCAAAGCCTGCACTGACCTTCATGACAGAGAGTCTCCAGAGCTTTTATTATGATCTGTGTTAAACTCACCAAGGAACTAGTGGGAAAATTGTTGCTTTCAAATTTAGACAGGAGACAAAAGCCATGAGAATGAATCAGGAAAGGGAGGAATAATTTTCTGTGTATGAAGCAGGAAGCCTACCTCTTTCTCCTGGTCTTCCTGGTTGACCAGGGCTTCCTGGAAAACCTTGCATGCCCGGTGATCCTTGCTCACCCTGCGGCCCTGGAGCCCCTGGCCGACCTGGCTCACCAGGAGGTCCTGCAATGGTTCGTGTTGAGACAGACTGGCTTGGAATCTGGTTCAGAATTGAGTTGTATCTTGCCATATGACCTGTTAGGAAAAAAAAAGTCATAATTTTCAAGTTGCAGTGGAAAATCTGGTTCAGCAAAGTTTGAAGAGAGCACTGGCAGATTCTCAAGGCTTTGAAACAATGAAGTTGTGTGCTTGCTGGTGGAGAAATAGTCGTTTAAGGAGTACACAGAAAATGGAAAAACTATTGTGTGGAATTTTATTTCCTTACTTTGGTAAGGTTTTTGGGTTTTTTTTTTGTATTTTATATCTATAAAAATTTAAAACTATTACAGCAGAAGCTTCTGTATACTGTAATAGCTTGAAGATAATTCCAGCTTTTCTCAGATGGCTGATGCTAATCAGCACTCCTTAGACATAAATCCAGTTGAACATAAATCTAGTTGGAACATAAATCCTCATTGTCTAGCCTAAAACAAACAGATCCCCTTAGATACTTTGAAAAGCATCATATTTGCAAGTAATTGTGGAAGGAAAAGATCCATTCTAGAGATAGAAGCATATGAACTGTCGATGTACTTGCCCTGGATAAGCTGTTCACACACTTGACGAGCAACAGCCCGAACCATTGCCTGGGACTGGAGATCGCCCTGGATAACAATAGCAGCAGTGTCATAAAACAATTTGTTGCATCACTTCTGTGTTGAAAGCACTTAAGAGCAATGAAAGACATTTATTACTGCTTAAAGATTGTATCCTTACACATGAGAAAAAAAAGCCAAAGAAATTCTGGGATTTCACTTGTTCTCATTACTGTTTTTAGCCAGTAAGAAGAGGTCTGAGAAGATAAGCCTAACAAGAGATTTGGAGATATGCTTAATGCCTCATATTTCTCACCTTCAAAGTATTAATGTAGCTATATATAAGACCATGTCTGGAAAAGAAGGAAAGTTTGCTTGATTGCAAAGAGAAAACTATTGTGCCTGTAAACACAGGGAAACATAAATTGTTAGAAAAAAGCTTTTTATGAGACAGAAGGCCAGACAGGAAAAAAAATACGGCTGACGTGAACACAGACTTACCCGCTCACCCCTTTCACCCTTAGCTCCAGGAGGACCCTATGGAAAGATTCAATACAAAATTAATTCCCGTTTTGTTCTTCTCAAAATTTTTAACACCCGAACATTGTCTGCTTTGCAGATGCACCATAAAAGGAGAAAAAATAAACAATAAACAAGGCTTCACTGTTATGTGACAGTAACAAATACACTTCCATTTCAGTACAAAATAAAATGTTCGCCTTCGGCAATTACATGGGAACAATGACTTTCTCACATGTTTGTCACACACTGAATTCACCTGTTTAAAATGGCAGCAAGGGCAGGCATGCATGGCTGAAATTGGTCTAAATATGAGAAAATAGCAGTCTGAAATTCATGGCATTTGCTGCACTGAGACTCTGCATCTGCTATGAACAGAGACAGCAATGGGATCAAACTGTACAGAAAATTACATATGACGTTAAAGGTAATGTAATACTATAATGATGTTAAGGACTATTATGGATTAGAACAAGTTGTCTAAGGCAGTTAGAACTTCACCAATGGCAGTTTTTGGGGTAGGCTACACATTTCTCAGGAAATCCTGAAGCAAGGAAAGGTCTGCATGAATAGGCAAGCAGCTGACTGATGATACATGGTTAAAGCACAGCTTATTCTATCTTAGGAAAGAAGAAACTCTCTCACAACACTCCAAGATTAGCCTCTTTTCTATTACTTCACCTTTTGAGAAAGAGAGTTATTGAAGCTCAGTAATTTTTGACCCATAGCTGTTTTGTCTAAACAGGCACAGCAGAGCTCTTACATGACTCACAGGAATATCTACTCTAGGAAATTTAGTTCAATATCTGGAACATGTGTTTGGACAGGAACTGAATAGTCAACATGTTATATATCAATAGTAATAACTTACATAGCTCATCAAATCTCCCTAGTAGATTTCATGATTACATTAAGAAACTATGCAGAACTGGGCATTAGGTTATTATCTTTGCTTATGTATTATCAGTCATTTTCACTTAACCAAATAAAAATGCTTGCATTGGCCTAAATCTCCAAAACAAACTGGACTTTGAAAAAAATTTTCTATTCTACAGATAGAGTCAGAAATATAAACTGCCCCATTCTGAAGTCTTTAAAAATTAAATAGAACATTTGCTGTGATGTATGGGAAAAAAATTGAGCAAGCTTTCTAACTAAGAAAGTATTCAGATGTTAAAATATGAACACACAATATTATCTGAATTGTTACAGAGAAAAAAGAGGTCTACTATAAATATTCTCTTTTACATAATTTACACACTCATTTTATAGTGGCATTCCTTTCTTCCAGTCAAACTGCTTTGTTCTGGGGCTTTTAATAATAATAAAAAATAGTATCTAAAAGAAAAACAATGTTGGAGGTTCCTAATACTAACTTGAGGTATAGAAGATGCGATTTTCCACTCTATGAAACTGATGGTCAAATTTATAATACAACAATCTAGAAAAAGCCCTGGTCATTACTCATTTGTTCTGATGTGAACGCAAAGTAACGCAGAAGCCAGTTTTAATTCATGCAATTAATTCATGCAATATTTTCACAGTTTGAAAATCAGAATAATATTTTAGAATTATTCAGGTTAATAAATGGCATACTTGAATTTCCCAAGAGTTGCTTGAAGTGTAAATGAAAGAAAGGAGAAAGTAATTACACAAAGACTACAAATTCACATAGTTATGTTTCTAACGTGAGTGTTTTGATCTTGTGTTTTGACTCTATCATCCCTATATTCCAAACATTGTATGTACAATCAACAAATAAATTTAGTTACAAAGAATGAACAAAGAAAGACCAATATGATGCTTTACTTAGCCACTAACTGCAAATAGATCATAAGCTATAAATGTTGAGTTCTGTCAACCAGTGAAGCCAGGATCAGAAACCAACTAATGCACAACAACAGATAAAGAAATATGAATTAATTTTACTCACAGGAGCTCCAACATCACCTTGTGGCCCCTGGCTTCCAGTAACACCTGGAACACCTGGAGCACCAGGTATGCCCTACATGGAAAAAGAGGAAGAAAACAGTGTTGATGACAGCCAACATCCATGAATCCTGATGAGAAAAAGTGCACAAAGCAGCCAATGCACAATCAGTTCTGTCAGTCAAAGACTGGAGATGCCAAGAGGGAGAACTGAGAAGTACATACTGCCAGAAAAACAGCACCAGAAGAACAGCTCTGAGAAAAGCACTAGAGAAAAATAACTTGGGTGGCTTTCTGGAACAGGAACAAATTGCTGAAACACTGGCCTAAATTCTGTGATGTTAATTCCATGTTTGACAGGGATGACTTGGAAATTTCTTTGTAAAAACAAGAGGATGACTTGGGGTATACTCAATACAATCAGCAGCAATCATTTAATGTTTGATATCTATCATGAAGGCATTAACTTTGCCTAAGCGCCTTAGCTGAGAAGGCTAAACCTGATTCTGAAGGCAGCATACACATTACTTTGAAGGCTGAAAGTGAACTCTTCCTTGGTGANTTTTACTCTTTTAAGGTGCTTCCCAGCCTCTGAGCTTCACCTGCTCGGCAACCAGAGTGCTTTACAGGTATTTGCAATAACCTGTGTCACATTTACTGAACACCTCTAGCTCCACTGATTCTCCAGTTTCTGGCACTCCTCTGCAATTTTCAACCACCTCCCAGGACATTCCTTTCATACCAAAAGAAATTACTGTATTTCTTCTATTGGGAGGATTAATAATGTCCATTAAACTTTCCTGCACTCCCAACCACTAAATGTCTTGCTCACCTCCACCCTCCTGACCGAAAAAAAAACTTGCCAGTTCACTTTAATTAATAGTCCTAACTGGATTTTTTTTTACAAAAAGAAAGTCTTGTTTCAAATGTTAAGAGCAGTAATTTCCTCTGTATAGTGCAGTTACTTGACTAAGAACAAGCTATCAATCTACTGAGAGAACAACTTTCTCCCCTTCCCATGGGAGACATTTTTTCTTGAGCTAAGTAAGAGTGGAAAGATATGACACTGGACAAGCAGCTATCTGCCAACTCCATGCGTCATGAGAAAATTCCCTTGGCATTAGTCTATCCACTCTAGACTAGATAACAGTGTGACCTATAATCCCCCCAAATCCTGCTGATTTTTACAGTGACGAATTCCATGGGCAATACTCACCATTGGACCAGGGGGTCCTTGTGGGCCTGTGGGTCCATCTTTGCCAGGAAGGCCCTATAAAAGACAAATAAAGGCAATTCCATCAGCTTCTTACGTGTATTTGATGAATGTGTTCTGCTTCATCTAGATGATTTTTTTTTTTACTTTTTGTTCTTTGGTTTTGTTTTGTTGGTTTGTTTTTTGTTTGGGTTTCTTTTGTTGCCTATCCTTTTTTTTTTGTAATTAATAACTGGCAGTAGTTGTTTCTTAGAAAAAAAAAATCCCTTTTTTGCCCTGGGGAGGGTTTATTTCTGAAAAGGAGCCATAATGTCACCAATATTTAAACACAATCCAGTTAGTCTCACAATACTTTTGAGTAAGAAGCAATGCAAAATTCTTCATACTGGCTATTTTCACCTCTGAGTGAATTTCATGTAGAATGCTTCTGTAGGGAGATAAATGAGAGGGTTTGCTGTCAAACCTTACTACCACAAGGTTACATTTCTACATCTGTTCTCACTGGTTCCAACTATTCACAGTCCCACTGATGAAGTGCTGAAAGATGGCAACAGAGTCGATCTCTCTGCCCAGCAATACTGTACATATGCACTAGCTATCACTGAGGTCCTGATTCAGGAAGCAGCGGGAATGCTCATGTGGTTTACATTATGAACGTGCCTCAGAGGTTCCAGAAATGAGAGCCAAAAACTGAAGATAACTTGGAAACTGGAAAGTAAGAAAATCACAGAAAAAGGCTGACCAGATGTAGAAGAAAATGCACTATTAATAAAGTATTCTTGCAAATTAACCAATATGCACACTTTGTATCCATATATATGGATACATTTATAAGGATGGGTTTCTGACCTGACTGGTGATAAGGCAATTCTTTAATTATTACACGGCCTAAAAAGGAAATATATGGTTCAAGACCGGTTTGAAAGGTGGTTTATGCTGGATAGTGTTTGGTTTATTGCTGAAATGTTTGAAAGTGTTTACACTGACACATACAATAAAGAACATTCCAGGCCTCGGTATTACGGAAAAAAAATTCACAACTTTTTTGTTTGTATATTTTTCCAAATCTTTATTTTTGACACAGATTTAGTAATGAATACAGCATTTATGTACAGCATTACACTAGATTTATGTTTTACACTTTATATAATTCAGAATCTGCATTCATTATTCATGCATTATTATTCAAACCTGCAATCATATGGCATAAAAACTAGTTGGGAGTATTATCTGCCATATACCTGGAAAGGTTTTTACAAAATTCCACCAGATGGGTGTTTTGATGACAAAATAAGCCACACAGTCAACTTACATTATGTGATCTATGCCTCCTTAGACTTGATAAGAAAATACTTTCTTATTTCACAGTGTAGCCAAATGGTTCCTGAAGCTGCAAGAACAAAAGTACCTCCCCCATCACAGTAAGAACTAAAACAACTGTAGTGGTACTGAAATAAAGATACTAGTAATATCTCTATCTCAGTAGTTTTAAGATACATACAGAAGAAGGTTGCAAGCCTAGCTCAAATAAATTTGCAAAGGAAAATATGTTCAGTCTCCAAACCTTGTATTCCAAGAGGAAACAGAGAAAGGTAAAAGGAAGGAACTTTGAAATGCATTGAGAATTATAAAACAAGGTTTCTTACTTTCTCTGAAAGAAGCATTTAGATGTGAATAATGTTTTGAAAAATTCAGTAATTATTGACATTTTTATAATAACATGAAAGTCCCTAAAGGTAATGCAAGCTAGACTTCTTTTTGTAACAGTAAAACCTTCATGAAGACTGATATCTTCATATTTTCAAGCAAGTTTCCATTTTTAAAGCAAAGACATAAAATCTGCATTTGTATTTGATCAGTTCTCAAGCAAGATGAAAACAAGTTGGGCCCTTTTAATGCTTACTTTAACTAGGAGGGGGGAATATAGAGCTTACCACTGCCTTCTAGGATCTTGTGTGGATTCATACAAACTTCTAAAGAAAAATAACGGTGTGTGTCCCTCCCTTACCCAATCCCAGTCAAAGAACAAAACTAACAATATGATCAAAAGTATATTTTCATTGAATATATTTCAAAATTTCTTTATTTTGAAGCAGTGTTCTTACTCTTAGAATCACCTCCTATCAATTCTCCTAAGGTTTTATTTCTCTTAGCATTGTGTCTGTATCACCCACAAAAGATCACCTCCTGCTGTATTTGCTAGATTGAAAATTGCTCTATAAAATGAAGTCAAAGTGAAGTCTGTTTCAAGAAGGAGTATGGCAATACCTCATGCATGTTGTCATGCAGGTAAGAGACTAAAGATACGTTTGCTGCCAGCAGAGTTTGAAGACGATGTTACTCAGACCATCTGATGGCCAGAATGGATTTGACACTTATTCTGAACTTGTGAGTAGTGCGCAGAGATTAGTAAGTACCAGGAAATTGGCAGGAAGACTGGAAATGTCTTTCTTCTGGCTCATTCTCTCATTGTTTTTGGTGTGTGTAATGTAGAAGAAAATAGAGCACTGTGAGAATTAACAAAAATGTCTTCTGAGTACTGAAGCCTTAAAAGATATTATTTAATCACCCGTTTATTGGATTCTCCTCTTTGCTTAACCATCTCTATTCCCAGAGGAATAACCAGAGGAATTACACAGCCCAACAGCACTTTCTCTCTGTCATATCCAGAAATTATTCTGACCTACTGAATATTCCCTGTGGAGCTGCATGTCCAAGACCAGGATGGTACAGACTTTGATGTGTGACCTAGGATGTAATTCTAAGAATCAAGATGTATATTATTTTGGAAAGTTAGCTTAAATCAAGACATACTTTGCTAATTGTATGAAAAAAAGTTATGGAGAAACACTGTAGATCAGACAGAATTTTTATAAGGGATTTTATTTGCCAAAATACAGATGGCACCTGTAAAATCTCAAGTCTGCTGAAAGCCAGTACTACTGCTGACCTCATTATAAACTCCTGACATTTTGGTAGCCTGGAATTTGGGGAACAAGTAAACATACCAGCAAAAACTTAACTGAAGCTACTGAGCCCAGGCTTGAAAGAGTTTCCTGTAAGGCCTGTTAGGCAGCCTGGGACTGCCTAACCCAGAAAAAGAACAGAACGTGTCACATGTGCAATTCAAGCTCTCAATATGAAATCCTTGGGAGAATTGGTAGAGAAACACAAACTTCCTGTTCTTTTTAGTAAAGCCTCTCTATACTGCTGGCTACAAATTTGGAGCAGCAAGAGAGGACACCAAACAACCACATATCCAGCCATAAATTAAAAATGAATGATTTTCTATTTTATAAAATCTTCTATAACAATCTTTTATAACCGGAAGTGGATGGCAGGGAGAGGACTGTTCCTTATGTAGAGTCTGAAATGTAGATTTAAACCATTTATCAGACAGGTATAAAATATTTACATGTATATTCAGAATGTTTGCTTTATTATCAGAAAATGCCTTTTTTTGCCCTCTGATTCAACCTTCAATGGTATTTTTATTGCATCCCACTCTTTTTCATAGGGAGGGTATGTAATAATGAGAGTGATCTTTGTATGGATTTATACAACTGATGGAGAAGATGTTCCATTTCTTGATGAGGTACTAAAGTGCAAGAAAAAGCAAATAAAGTAGGGACTATAGTACAGAAGTTCAGAAATACAAAAAGAAACTTTACAGATTAAGTGTTGAATCACAACATTAATAAGGGAAAAAACAAATTATTTTCTCAACTAATTTCTAAACATAAAATCAGAAAGTATGAACTCTAGAAATCAAAACAAAAAGAAAGGAAAAAGAACTGTAAAAGTGAAGTGATTCCAACTACCAGCAACTAGAAGGAAAAAAATCTTTATTCTAAGAATTCATTAGTCTAATATCACATTATATCCAGTTCAGCAAAGTTCTCAGAGATCTCCCAAGAAATACCAGTCCTATACTTATCTCCCATTAAAATCAGTGTGATTTAGCCATCTGTTTAAGTACTTTACAGCACTGGTACCCCTATAATTAAAATATTTGAATCATCAATAAATACTAAAGAGGAAGTGATAACTAAGACAAGAATAACATAGAAAATCTCAGTTCTAGGAATATAATAGTTACAAAAGAGTTTGGCATCTTGGCTAACAGGAGGAAGCCCAACAAAAGGACCATTGTAGAAAAAGGCAATTTACTACTCAGGAATTTTCCAATTCCCCTTTGCTGCTGCAGTTATTCTTAGGAGTTATGCCTTTCTCAAGAGCTGGGTCTTCAAAGGGACTGCGGTGAAATAATTGGTTTGAATCTTCACCCATTAAAAGCAATTTTATGTTGTCATAACTTCATAGGAATCAAATGAGTTACACTACCATAAAATTAGTATAACATAATTGTTTGTTGCCATAGAAATAATTACTGCAGGACAACATTGCATGAGGGTTGCACAGAGACAATAGCAGGCTAACAGACCTAATTTTTCTGAACTCTAGGCTGTGATCATATCCTGTGATTAACAGCAGAAAACAGTGAACACATGAACAAAGCATTACCATATCTATAAAAACTGGCAATTTATGTAATTGCCCCCCCTCTTTACAGACAACACTGGAGTATTCTACAGAATAAGCACCATATGATCTTTCCAGGCTGTATCAAAAGCCTTTCCTGCACTAGTCTTCCCTATTTTTATTCTGGAATACCATCTCTCTACAACAAGCTGCTGACTTCCACATGTGGGAAAACTAGACCACTTTTTTACTTCTGGCTGACATCAAGGCATGGCTGAGGGCATCCACTGCTAAATATAAACTCAGCTACAGAATAATGTAAAAACACAGAGTTCTCCTTGAACTGCAAATTCCTTGATGCCCCTCATGATCGGGAATGTAGAGGAAGGAGGCACATATCACTCACATGTACAGCATTAGCATCAAGTCACCTCAAACTCTTCATGACCAAGATTAGACAGAACGTGGCAAAAATCCAAATGTTCATCAGGCTCCAGGTCTTTATTAACCTGGAGATGAATAGGTGACACCAAGCTTGGGGCATTTATGGGGAAATATTCCAATACAGCCAAAAAGAAGACATTAAGAACACTAAAAACCAGAAGATATCACAGCACTATAATGAAAAAAGAATATACGTGTACACCTTCATATTTCACTACAACTTAATTGAAAAAACTAGGCTATTTTTCCAATTAGTTAATTCATCTGATGATAATTATGTATAAATCTTTATCTTAATAAAATTACTTCCTTTTCTTGATTTTTAGAGAAAAAGCATCTATGTATCACCAAAATTCTACAGTAACTTCAGTGTAATTACTTCTAGACATAAAGATATGCCAATTTTAAATTCATAATAGTGAGTTCAAATACACCTTTTGCTACAGGTATGGGTTTTTTTATAACAAGGTCTCAGGGTAATGCCAGAAAGTCAAAGAAGGTCCAGATTTCCAGAAGTTCAAGTTGCATTAACATATCCAAAAAAAGGTTCATGAATATGTAAATCTTGTTCAAATGAAACTGAAAAGTTGTATTTAATAATGAACTTCTGCTGTAGACAGAAATCTACTACTATGCTAACAGTAATTTTCCAGTGCTTGACTAATAATGAAACAAAAGTCTCCCCAAGGAGACAAAGAGGGGGACTTATAAGTTTAACTGCATAAATGAATGATTTTATTCTTATTGGTTCCTAGACAGGCTGTAAGTATCTTCAGTTGCTTTACCAGACGCAGGGTAGACTAAACTTTGGTATTATTCATCACCTTTCCCTCATATCAACATGTTGTGGGTTAGAAAATAAAAACGTTTCCCACCCCATTCCCCGCTGGGCATGGGTGCGCGGGGACTGCGCTGGGACCGGGGCCACACCGCGGCCACGGGGGTGCGCGGGGGCCGCTCCAGTGCCGGGGCTGCCCCGCAGCCACATGGCGCTG